>SNQJ01S0110862.1:52526-65500 GCA_010110895.2 Picea sitchensis | reverse complement strand
CCCCCCCCTCCGCTTAAAGGTAGAAAGGCAGGGGGGGTCAGGAAATGCCTTTATCGCCGTTGATCCGGGCGCGCTGATCTGGACCGTTGAAGAGATGCGCCCCCGATTCCAGACCCCCCCCCCTCTGATTAAAGGTAGAAAGGCAGGGGGGGTCTGGAATCCCATATGCACCGTTGATCTGGGCGCGCAAATCGCTGCCGCTCGGACTTGCTTTCCGCTTACCACAGGCGCATTTGTGTTCAAAACTTAGGACAAGTGGGTTTTAACCCATTCTTTTGCATTCTAACCCCCTTACAAGAAATATCGCTAACACATCCATATAAAAATCCAAGTATCTAAATCGAATGGATGAAGCATTCAGAACAATTTGCAGTCTCATTTCTCTCGATCTCCTTTTTCACATATCTTCATGTAAAACCCCCAATGAATACTAGACCACCATGGAAGGGATATGTGGAAAACAATATGAGATGAGGGGCCACATGCTTGAGGTGGAATTTCTCACATTGGATCGAAAAATCTTCGACAATCTCCAAGATTTCTTTACAAAATTTAAGGATTTATTGTCGCAACTTAAGGGCTTGTGGGGTTGATAAATCTAAGGAGGAGAAACAAATGGTTCTCACCATTCTCTCCAAACTTGGTCCTAAATTCTCAGTGTTCTTATCCACATTCCACTCAATCTAATTTTCCTCTGGAGCCACCTGGAAGATGCCTTCTCTTGAGGAATTTATCGAATCCCTAACACGAGAACAGACCAAGCTCATCAACATGGGAAAAATAAAAGGCCCAAAGGATCATGCACTTACTATGAAATATGGAAGAGGTCATCAATATCATAAATATAAACATAAATATAAAAGGAAAGCACATGCAAATTCGAAGAAGGAAGGGTACTCAAAACCCTTCAACGATGCCTCCAGATCCAAAGGTGGAAAGGGAATAAAAGGGGAGAAATGCACATACTTCCATAAAGGATTCCATCCAGAATCTGCATGCATGCAGAAAAAAATAGATATAATAACTCAAATACTTTAGAAAAATAACCTTGGAGATCGCATCCTCGAGGGTGCCAAGAAGAAGAAGCTAGTAGATCAGAATCCCAAGAAAGGAAATTCTAGACATGCCTTGATTGCCATCAACTCCTCTCTCGATGCTTGGATAGTAGATTCAAGAGAATCACATCACATGGTTGCCACAAAAGCAGTCTATTCTTCATTGGATGCATACAAAGGTCCTCCTATTTTGATGGGGGACAACTCTCCATTCGAGGTCAATGACAAAGGAAGGATTGAACTCACCAACGGAAGCTTTGAGAATGTGTTGCACATTCCCAAAATTTCCATCAATCTTCTCTCTGTGTATTAGATGAAAAATTATGGCACTGGAAAGAAATTCATATTCACACCTAATGCAATGGACATCTATGACATGCAAACTAATTCTAGGGTTTCTACCGGTGAGGTAAAACATCAATCTAGATTATATACATTTTCTGAATTTATTGAACCAGATTTTGCTTTACTGCTTACCCATGCTGGTGAAATATGTAGGATATGGAACGAAAGGTTCAGGCATTTAAATTTCAGATATATTCAACAACTTAGCAAGCAAGGATTGGTTGATGGTCTATCAGACATCCATTTCTCCAATGGAATGTGTGAGGGATGTGTTCTTGGAAAACACCCTCAAGCAAAATTTGAGAAAGGAAAGACTCATAGAGCTTCCTCTCCTTTAGATCTAATCCATAGTGACCTCATGGGCCCTTTTCCACACCCATCAATCAAAAAAGAAAGGTATGTCCTCATTGTTTTTTATGATTTCTCACGTTTCACATGGATTTACTTTCACATGCAAAAATCAGAGGTATTTGAACACCTCAAAGATTTCAAATCCCTAGTTGAGAAACAGTCAAGAAATAAAATCAAAATCCTCTAAACTGATAATGGGGGAGAGTATGTCTTTTATAGAAAGATTTGCCTCAGCTTATGAAAATTTTCTCAGAAGGCCTTGCTCCATTTCCCTATGCAGACTTGAAGTCCCTTTTTGCAAATCCCAGAGATAAAAACATTATTTTTCCACATATGCGTGCCCTATCTATTATACATCATGTGTATACGCAGGTTTCACCACTACAGCCCGTGTACATTTGGTTTTGTGCCAAAAATTAAAAAATGGTGTCGGGTTTCCATGTCACGTCACGAGATCCATGATCCTTGGCCTTCCATATACTGGAAATGTTCTGATTCGGCCCTTCAATTCCACTTGAAGGATATAAATGGGCCAAATATGAGCTATGGAAAGGAGGAGAAGAATTCAACTTTGAGAGAAAAGTTACTCTGGATAAATTATTCGCTGCATATTGAGTCTGCATCCCTTTGTCCTTTTAAGTCTGAACACATTGTTCAGCCCCCAAGCTCTTCCCTACTTGATTGAGAACCTCATTGTCTCTCTTATATGAGCTTGCCTTTGGTGGAGGATTGAAGTGGTGGAGGACCAAATAGAAGGGACTTAGTTTCTCGGTTCCGAACCGTGCCGACACAAAAGTTTGTAATTCATTAACTTATGTTGATTAAATTTTAATAGAAATTCTCTTTTCTCGTCCAATTAATATCTTGCAAATATTTGAATTGTTATTCCATGGGCGTATTTGTTATGAATGTTGATGGATTATGTTATTGATTGTGCCAACGTCATATATTATCACCATATGCTTGTATTTCTTGGTTGTTGAGGACAAGTTGCAGGTGTATTGCTTTGAGTCAAGTGATCAACGGTGGACTTCATCGAACGTCTAGGCGAGGTAGGAATTTTATCTTGTCTTGCTAGCATATTAGTTTATATAGCATCTCTGATATTAGAGTTGATTTCTGCAATCATTTATGTCTTTTGTGGTTTACCCCTAGCCATAGAGAGATTTTCCTCGTAACAATGTCAACCATGAGATTCAGAATCTTTGTCATGAGGCAAGGATTCAGTTGCAACACACAGTTCCCTATACTCCACAACAAAATAGAGTTGTTGAGTGGAAAAATCGATCTCTAAAAGAGATGGCATCTTGCATGATACATGCAAAGTAACTTTCATAGATATTATGGGCCGAAGCACTTAATTGTGCAACCTACATCCAAAACAAATCTCCCCATAGATCTGTCAAGGATAATATCCCCTACGAGGCTTAGAGCGGCCTCAAACCAAAAGTGACCCACTTTCATATTTTTGGTTCACGTGCATGGGCCTGGATTCCCTATGAAAAGAGGAAGGCACTTGGTCCATAGAGAACAAAGTGTATTTTTGTTGGATACCCCTTTTAGCGCTCAAAATGTGCTCTTAAAAATTTTAAGCACCTTCATATTTTTGTGCTTGATTTTTCAATTTCCTACATCTTTTACTAATTGTCATAATCTTCAAATGCCCCATAAATCCCTGATAATATTTCATCGATCACTTTTTTCCCAAGATTCTTGTGACTCTATTTTCTGACCTACATTCCAAAAACACAATAATTTTCATTTAGCCTGAAACCCTAGTTTTTAGATCTTTTATATTTTCAAATAAAAATATGCACTTTTATTTGTAAATTTTACCAAAAAATGTGTGTTCTCAAGTGTCAACCACTAATCCTAATATCCAGTCACACTACATATAGAGCTAATTCATATACCAAAGTCCATAGTCCAATACACATACAAAGTCGAGCGCTAAGCACCAAGCCTACAATACATTCCATACATCTCATCAATAGAGCTATGAGAATATTGGTACATATAAGGACAACCATGTCTAAGATCCCGATGCATGTGGGATTTTGCTCAATAAGTAAAATAAAAAAAATAATAAAACGTAGACAAAATCCAAGTGCTCGATTGATTGCAGGTGTCAAATTGGTAACACAAGTCTGAACACCAAGCCACGACATGGCAATGCAAGCATTACAATAGGAAGGTGTCTCAAGTTTCTTGGTTTCTGTGTGTTTGGTAGGTGTTTGATCTTCCTCTTCATGGCATGAATTCTCCAGAGGCAGTTCATGGTGGTTGTAGAGAGCCTATTACAAGAAGCTTGTAAAAGCTCCAGTATCAGCCCTTTCTCGACTTGATAAAGATTAGATTTTGTATATGGCAAAGTAAAAACAATTGTTTGCAGGATGGAAAGATCCCCCTTTTGCTAGAAGGTTCCGTCAATATCCTCAATGGGGTTTTTTCTGCAATTAATCACTTTGCAGAGTGCATGGATGTGAGGAAGACATGGAAGAAATCGAAATTGATCAGATCATCAAAAGTTGTGGCCTCTCCGTGCTGGAAAATGAGTTGTAACATATGAGGAATGGCTAGAAGAATAGTACCCTACTTATGCAAATAGACCAGGATATATCATTTCAAATGACATAGTGAATTTCATCATGCTAATCACAGTTTGAGGATGCTTGTTCCATCTTTTCAAGATCGAAGATGTTAGCATGAGGATGTCGGTTGAACAATTCAATGCTTCTTGACATGTTCGATACTCTCATAATTGGAGATTCTGCCAATATGGATGCACTAATGATTACTACACTACACATTATCAGTCTCCCAGAAAAATGCTCTGCATGTGGGACAAAATATTGAAAGCGAAAGTTGAGTGTTGGTCCTTGTAAAGGTAGTAGTATTTGTTTGCAACAAATTACCTAAACATTCAAGAAACATTGTGCCACTGTTTACCTATATTCCAATTCTACCTTGAGTTTATTATCCAGCTGTCAATTTGATGAATGTTTTGAAGACCTCTTGGTTGAAGCTAAATATAAGTTAACATCATCATTTCTTACACTCAAAGAAAGAACCTATAGAATGACCAAATATTCAGGAGCTTCATCCTTGTTCATACATGTAAATTTCATGTACTCATACAGGACAACTTGTTACGATTATAATTGTCTGATATTTATGCTTAAAGATTTAGATACTTCGACAAATAGGTTGTCATTTCTCAATTTTTATAATGAGAGTAGACATTGGTTGTCATGAGAGATTAATCAAGAAGTTGAAGAACTAAAGAACAAAAATGATGAGGTCCAACTTTGCAAGCAATGGGAAGAGGAAGCCTTTTTCAGACTTCACTTGGGTTTTATAGCAAATTCGGACAAAACTGTGTAAAAAATCCACCTACAGGAAGTTGGTAGCCCAAGAGGTGATTTTTTAGTGTTACACGCTACCAACATAACTGTTTCTTTCAAAATGAAAGTAAAGTCAGAGTGGGACTCTTTCTAGGTCAAGAAAGGAATGAATCGAGGTCTAGGTGTTGTTGATGACTTAAGAATATCTCTCTTATCTTCCAGCAAGGCCTATAAGGCAGTCAAAGACCTAGATTTAGATAGGGATTTTAATCCCTTAGAAATAGGATCTCACATGTTTTCTTGTAACAATTTTGATTTTATTTTGACATGTATCTTTTCGATCCATCTTTTGGGGATCTATAACAAAGTTGTAAAGACTATTTAGCCTATGAAAATTATTTGTTAAAGGAGGGGGGCATTCTTCGGGACTGTTTGGACTTTATAGACTAGAGAAGCCTTGTGATTTTGAAGAGAGATATGACTATATATCTGGATGTTTTTCATATCCATGAATGATTATCAAATTCTTTTTCTCATGTCCATTTCTGTATGTTTGTATTGTAAGTAACTGGTCTAATTTACTTTATCTTTGTTCACTTAATGATTGAGGGAGGTCTGTCTTTCATTGCATTAGTGGTCAAGGCCTCCAAGTATATTTTTCCGATTGTTTTAATTGGATTGTCATACATACCTTTGATGTATGTGTGGTTCTATTGATTAGAGTAATATCTTCCATGTACATTATATCTTTTAACATCTGATTAGTTCATTAGAGCCAAGATTTCTAGAGTACTTTCTTAATAGTCTCGTAATGTAAAAGTATTGACAGTCATTTAGTTGATCCATTTGGGATTGTTGATCTTTGATCTAAACCTTCATTCATATCATTTTTATGTTACCAAGCTCGTTTCCTTTACAGTAAGGGAGTGACTCTTCGAGTGATAACAACCCCGACGATGTGAAGGGATATAGACTCATTGATATTTCCTCGGAAAGGCTCATCATTGAGCATAGTTTCAAATTCCAGGAAAGTGTCCCACATGTACCTTAGCAGCCACATGTGGGCACCTCTCTTCTTCCACCTGTCAGATATGATGAGCATGCACATGTCAAATCTTCTTCAGATGAGAGTTTTGATTCAGAGGATTCAAATGATCTAGATAAAGAGTTAGTACAGTCAGATGCAGAGTCAGTGCATGCAGATGTAGATGTAGAGACAGAATTGACGCCAAAGTGGGATCAAACTACTCTTCAGGATGTAGGGGATCTTGTTAGGTATCCAACTAATACTAGGAGGACTCGATCTGATTTCGAGGAGCCTCCTCTTGCACTCACTACCACTGAACCATTGCCACACAAGAATCTTTTCTTGCTTCAGTCTTTAGATCCACAGGATTATGGAGAGGTTGTTGGAAATCCCTTTTGGGAATCTACCATGCAGGAGGAGTACAACTCCCTCCTCGAGAACCATACTTGGGATTTGATTCCCCTTCCTTCTAGAAGGAAACTTGTTAGGTGCAGATGGGTCTACAGGACCAAGAGCACAGAAGATGGACAGATTAGCAGATACAAATCCAGGCTTGTTTCCAAAGTCTTTTAGCAGGTGCATGGCATTGACTATGATGAGACCTTCTCTCCAATAGATAAGATGGATTCCATACATTTGGAACTTTCCATTGCGGAAACCAAGGGATGGGAAGTATTCATATGGACGTGAAGAATGAAGTTCTTCATGGCGATATCTCTTAGGAGATCTATAGGGAAAATTGCTTAGACACATTGTCTCGAAGGAAGGAGTAAATATCGATCCTCAACGTGTTGAGGCAATTAATGTTATCAACCTACCAAGAAATAAGAAAGAGATTCAGTCCTTTCTTGGGAAAATTAATTTTTGAGAATCTTCATTACCAATGTTGTTGAAGTAGTAAAAGATTTAACAGATATGCTTAAAAAAGGTAGTGAAGTCAATTGGTCTTCAAAGGCCAGATACTCATTTGATTATATTAAGAAATATTTGGGAGAAGCACCAGTGTTCATAAGTCTAGACTATTCCAAGGAGTTTCTTATATTTTCTTTTTCCTCTAATAATACCATTGGTGTAGTTATTTTACAAAGGAATGAGGAAAAGAAAGAACAACCAATTTCATTTTTTAGCAAAAGTTTGAGAGACTCGGAACTCGAATATAATATTATTGAAAAACAAGCTTATGCATTGGTTAAATCTCTTTAAAGACTTTTAGATTTTATGTTATTCATTCTAAAATAATTGCATGTCCCTACAAAAACATTGAGAGAAGTCATGGATCAACCTAATACAGATGAGAAAAGAGGCAAATGGATAGCCAAAATTCAGGAGTATGACCTCAAAATAAAACAAAAAAAATTGATTAAAGGTCGAGGTTTAGCAAAGATTTTGGCTGAATCAAATTGCAGAGTCCTTGGGATAAATCAAATTTTAAAAATAGAAGAGCATCCCTTAACAGAATTTGAGGAAACATATTTGCAACGACCTATAATAAAGGTCTGGGATCAGTTTTCTTCATCTCTTTGGTACAAAGACGTTGTGTTTTACTTACAAATTCTTGAATTTCCACCTGATTTTAGTCAAGCTAAAGTTAGGTCACTCAAACTTCAAGCAATCAAGTATTGCCTAATAGATGAAAAGATTTACCGGAACGAGCCTTTGGGAATTTTGTTAAATTGTATTGCTGAAGAAGAGACTGGAGGAATCATAGATGAATTTCAAAAAACTGTATGTGGAGGACACCATGCTTGGAGAGATACAACATAAAAAATATTGAGAACTGGCTATTATTGGCCAAAGTTGTTTCCTAAAGTGAATTCAGAAGTAAGATCCTATAGAGAATGCCTAATTTTTGCAGATAAACAAAAAATTTCTTCCTTTCCATTGGTGTTGATAAAAGTTGAAGCTCCTTTCTAGCAATGGGGCTTAGAATTTATACGTCAGATTCATTCTGCTTCTAGAAAACAACACAAATGGAGATTAACTGCAACATATTAATTTTCTAAACGGGTAGAAGCAATGTCTACCATATTTTCCACTGATGCAATTATAATTAAATTCCTTGAACAAAATATTCTTGCTAGGTTTGGGTGCCCTAGGAAAATCATAACTGATAATGCTCAAGAATTTAAGTCTCTTGCAATGATAGATTTATGTAAAAAATACAATATCACTCTTGGAAATTCAACTTCCTATTATCCCCAGGGTAATGGATTGGCAGGATCATCAAACAAGATTTTAATGAGGGTTATTAAGAAAATGTTAACTGAAAATAAAAAATATTGTCACTCTCACTTGAAATTTTCACTCTGGGATAATAGAATCAACACTAAAAGGTCTATAGGTATGTTTCCTTTCCAATTAATTTATGGCATTGATGTCGTTCTTCCTATTAATCTAGTTTTTCCTATGATGAAATTAATGCAAGACAGTGAAGAGGAACCTAATGACCTAACAAGAAGAATGAATCAGCTAATCGAAGTGCAACAAACCAGAGAGCAAGTTGATGAAAAATTTCAGGAATACCAAGATAAGATAAAATTCATCTTTGAGAGAAGAGAAAAATAGAGAAACTTTATCCCTGGTGACTTAGTGCTAATATGGGATAGTTGGACCTTACAAAATTGTTGCAACTGAAGGAAACAACTCATTCTCCCTTCAAATTTTGGAAGGAGATTTGTTGGAAGTGACTATGAATGAGCGGTTCTCGAAACATTTCATTCAACTTTAAAGTTTTATTTTCCATTCATTGTATTTAATCAGTTTTATTTGATTTTTTTTTCCTTAAAATTTTATTTTAGTTTTGAAAGGAATTCCAAATAAATAGTTGAAGATTAATCAGTCATTAAGGATTACCAAAATAAACTAAAAAATCAAAAAACAAAAAAAGTATCGTTTCTTAAATAGTTCGTTCATCTCTTTGTTAGGAGATCTCATCACTTAATAAATCTTCTCGTTGAACAAATAATTCCTTATCTTCTCAAATTTCAAAATATTGATAGAAAAGATTATCTCAATTGTTGATAAATATTTTGACATGTTACTTTAAAACCAAAAAGAAGTACATCTTAATTCCCTCATGAAAGTTGAAAGGGTACGTTTTGGGTAACTTCTTATAGATATAGGATTTAGTGTCAAACTTTTAACTAGTTGTTCCATTCAAGGTATGTTACTATAATGACACGTTTTGGAAAGATACAATTATATCTGAGGAAATGAAAAGAAAATTATGAGTATACCTTATAACTCAAGTATTTCCAACTCATCCTTAACAAAAATACATCATCCATTTAATGTGAAAATCATGTTGATTGCCCCCATCTCATAAAAATTGTTAAACAAATGGAAAGAGATGGTGAAAGGAAATTCGAGCAGGAAATGAAAGTATCTTCACCAGGGATATGGACACTCTCTAGGAGTGAAGCAAGGCCCCATGATGTCAGGATGACTACACCATAGGCTATGGATGCTTTTTGGTAGTGTAGCAACATCGTGAGGATGAGGAAGAGTACAAATGAGTATTTTATTCCAATACTCAAGTGAAGTTAGTTTCCTCATAAACAACTTCGTTCTAACCTCAATAATATTTAGAAATCTTAAAAGACTTGAATTATAGAACTCTAGTTAGAAATTTGACTCTTTAGCTAAAATTATGATAACGTTACCCTAAACAATTCCAGAGTAAAGTTGAATGAATGAAAAATATTTTTTATCCTTATCTGGTCTTACACTTTATATAAACATGTTAAATTCTAAATTTGGTAGTGGTTCAGTTTCTTTGATTATATATTAATCTCACAAAAGAGAAGAAAAGGTTTTTCTGTAATTTTAAAGAGAAAATAGCATCCATTAGATGTGTTTTATTAGTTTTATTTCATAATAATGACTCCATAACCCAATAAAGGAACATGGTATGCAGTTCTTTAGTGTCTCGTAGGGAAACACAATCACCCAAATGGAGCGAGATGTTGTAACATAGTCCAAATTTTTCAAAAACATTAGAAATAAGTTTTAGGTAGTCAAGTTTTCTTTAGGTTTATAGCTTTCTCTTTATGCTAAGGAAATAAAATGAGAATAAATATTCAAACTAATTTATAAGTTTGATTTTTTTTCATTTTGGGTTCATGTGTTGTTTAGATTATTTAGATTTTATGTTCTTTATTTAAATCTTATCATTAGTGTTTAGTTTCATTAAATAAAATGTTATTATTAAAGTTTATTACAAAATTTAATAATAAGTTAATTTTATATAATTTTTATTGTATAGTCTCATTAATAAAAGCACATGTTTTATTGCAGATACAATCACATGCCCGATAGTCCAAATCAACGGCCCACAATTAATTGTGTCTCCTCCTCCATGCTCGATGGTTAACATAAGGGAGGTGGCTGTGAAACCCAACCCGATTTAAATTTCTTTTGATGTGTCATGCTTCTATCCATTGTGCCCCCCTCATCTATGGTTAACATAACCATCCTCGACCCCCGCAATTAGCATTGAGTTTCCACATGTCCCAGATGATGATAGCAGGTGGAAAGGTAAAGTGAATTTGTATTTTAAATTTAATCTATTTTTCCAATCCTAAGGCACCATGTGTTCAGTTGCATATTAAGAAAAGGGGTAAAGGTAATTTTGTTGATTATTGTGGAATTTGTGAAGATTTTTTTTTTTAAATGATAACACAGTTCAGGATACTAGTTTACCATTCCAACTTGAGCATATTCCTCGAGCATTCTTCTTCTGGGTAATTTGAATTATCTCTTTCCCTTTATCTTTTTCATCATTTAAATGGAATCATCTGAGTTAGTTGAAACTATAAAAACAAAGAATACGGAATAAGAAGACTTGGTCAATAAAAATAAAGATATCTTTGACCTAGTTTTATCTTTCGACTCTTTCGAGTTACACCAACAAGCAACTCATGATTTTAGGGATTTAGTAGACCATTATCACTCTTGGGAATCTGATCTAGTGAAATTTGTAGTGCCCCAAGTGTATCATTTCCTTGATTTCATGGTCTAGTGCGCCTCGAGCTATATTCTGTCCAAGAGAACCATAATTTCCAAAACTAGGTCTATGCTTATTGAAATAACTACTTAGTCTATTTTTGAAATGCTAAGATGGCCACTAAACCATGACAGTGAAATATTAAATGAAATTGTTTGGCCAAATGTTTTAGAGAACTAAAACCTGAAGAGAGAGTTCCCCTTTTACAAACATATCTGTGAAGAATTCTTGATGTTCCTACCAACAATGTTGTTCTCAAATCTAGTTTGTTTTTTGAAATTCCAAGAAAAATTATCTCTATGATTTCTATGATTTTAGGAAAAGATAGCGACCTTGTGGTGGATGATTTTTTGTTAGGGAATATGATATCAATTTTTTCCATTTATAGTCAAACCATTAACCAAATTCAACTATGCTCAAATATTAGTTGATCAAATTCATCATCAACTGTCAGAGTTTGAAACACTTAGGAATTTCATATATCATTAATCCAACCTTGTTCACTTGTTCATGTTTTCTCAATCGTTTCATTTTTTACATCTTGGACTAAAAGTCGAAGATGAAATTGGAAATCCAGTGTCATTTATTCATTGGACATCTCTCATTTAAAATAAGACTTGGAATGTTGGATTTTCTGAATATATTGGCTAGTTCATGTCAAAATCCTAGATCATACATGGCGAAATTCCTCCTAGAATATTTCCAGAATGTAATAAATTAATACAGCTGAGTACAAACAAGAGAGTGGTAGACTGGTATGTCTTTGATAATTACACTAAAATCAAAGTCTATGGTTCTGGACTTCAACCTTTTCTCTTACCTATTTTATTGACTCCCAAAATCTTTACACTAGAGTACATTAGTCAAATATTAAATTCAAATAAAATTAATTTTGTATCAAGGAAATAGAAGGCCGATTTTAAATTAAATAAAGAGGTAGGATCTTTTATTGTCAATACTAGATCAAATTTGCAAGTTACAACAAAAAATATATCAGTTATGGGATTTCAACAAGGAGAAGTATGGATGCATGACCCTCATTCAATTATTTCCTCAAAAGGAATATCACATGGACAAGTTCCTTATCAACATCAACACTAAGCACAAGTGCAACTACTGGAAAAAAAAACAACTGGGAAGATGTACAAAATAGTTTTCAAATTCATGGTAAAGTACCAGAGCTACCTTCAAAACCTTCAATGACAGAAACTCCTTGTAACAACCAAATATTTCTAAACATCATTAACTTTCATAAGCAATTTATTTCATGAACTGAGATAATAATTTCATAACATAACAACAATCTTCATAATAGCAACTTCAGTAACTTAAATTTATCAATGAATAATGATTTCATGGCAGGATGAAATAAACACATAGTTTAACAAATTACCTGGTTCTGATGTTAATTTATGTTGCCTTGTTGCCTTCCTGTTGCCTTCCTACTACCTGATACAAAGATCAACCCAGCCACAAACAAGGAATAACTACCCAAACCTACTGTCCTCCCTGCCAACTAGGAAAACTACCTAGCTCCAGGATATCTATGGATATCCTTGCCCCCGTGCTCAAAACCTCCATCAATCCGGTGCCTCAACTGATCAGAAGTGCCACAGCCAGAACTCTACTGCTCCCTGCAAATCTCACAGTCCTCCCCCCCGAATCCATCCTCCATCTAATCCTCCGTCGAATTCCCCTCACGTCAACCTCCCTTCCTCCCTTATCCCTCCTTCACCGACTCCTCATTTACTCCCTTACCTGCCCTCGTCCCCGTCCCTGATCCTTCCTTTAATGTTTTATCTTCTCGGGACTAACAGGTTATCCCTTGTTGGGTACGTAACCTGTTT
>SNQJ01S0110862.1:27707-52476 GCA_010110895.2 Picea sitchensis | reverse complement strand
TATCAGGTTGCTTTAAGGGTATCCATTTTGTGGGAAGTGATCCTTCAAACTATCTGGTTTGCTGCCACTATTTTAAAGGGCATTCCTTTGAATATTCAGACTAAGACTGTATTAGCCATTTGTGATCCAGTAAAAGGGTATTACCTAAAGCGGTTGCTTGTGATATATATGAGACCATTTGCTTGGATAATGTAGGGGTGCTATCTTGAGTATATTTTCTGATACTGTATCAGCCATATTGGGTCAAGCTGAATGTTGCTTGACATAATCTACTAAGACGCAAATGACGTGTTTTTCTTAGAAGTTAAGCGTGGTTGGAGTTAATGCTTGGGGTTTTGGCCCTTAGGCCCAGATTTCGAACTAAGACGCTCTGATACCATATGTAATAACAAAATATTTCTAAACATCATTAACTTTCATAAGCAATTTATTTCATGAACTGAGATAATAATTTCATAACATAACAACAATCTTCATAATAGCAACTTTAGTAACTTAAATTTATCAATGAATAATGATTTCATGGTAGGATGAAATAAACACATAGTTTAACAAATTACCTGGTTTTGATGCTAATTTTTGTTGCCTTGTTGCCTTGTTGTTGCCTTCCTGCTACCTGATACACAGATCAACCCAGCCACAAACAAGGAATAACTGCCCAAACCTATTGTCCTCCCTGCCAACTAGGAAAACTACCTAGCTCTAGGATATCTATGGATATCCTGGCCCCCGTGCCCAAAACCTCCAACAACCCGGTGCCTCAACTGATCAGAAGTGCCACAGCCATAACTCTACTACTCCCTGCAAATCTCACAGTCCTCCCCCCCGAATCCATCCTCCGTCCAATCCTCCGTCCAATCCTCCGTCGAATGCCCCTCATGTCAACCTCCCTTCCTCCCTTATCCCTCCTTCACCGACTCCTCATTTACTCCCTTACCTGCCCTCGTCCCCATCCCTGATCCTTCCTTTAATGTTTTATCTTCTCGGGACTAACAGGTTATCCCTAGTTGGGTACGTAACTTGTTTATAGCATATATTATTAATCTCTTAAATTTATTACTCATGTCATCAAAGGTAATCTGTAGTTAAATTATTAATTAATTAATCACAATTATAACCTTTAATTAATTAATAACTCACTTAATTAATATCATTAAATCATCTTCGTTTAATTAATACCTTGTTAACACAATTAATCCCCTAATTAGTTTTACTTTATAATTCTTAAACATTTATCCCACTAGGGTCATTACACTCCTCAACAGTTTGAGAAGACATATAAAAGAAATATTGTAGAGTCAACTTCAAAGGATTCAAGGACAGAGGAAGACAGATCAACCAAAAGACAGAAAATGGAGGCACTTAATGGAGAGGAAGATCCAAAATTACATGAACAAGTAGCACTAGTGGAAAAAAGACATGTTGTGATTGTGGAAGCATCATCATCAGAGAAGTTCAAGAGTACAAAGGGTCAAAATAAAACAAAATCAGAAATTACAGATCAAGTAAAACAAATCGATCATGTTCATCACTTCATGGACATCAGGAAAATATGTGCAAAGTTCAAACGAAATATTATTCCTAAAATATTTGACCATGAGACATATCAAACTAGAATGTTATCAGTTGTGGACTATGAAAAATGAAGATTGAATATAGCAGTCATGGAGCCAAAGGAACATAAGAAGACGACAAACATTTCTATTAATCTTAATACAGTTCATCCACTAGATAAAATGGACTAAAGAATTACATAGACATACTGGAGAGATGTTGAATAAAGATGTGATGATAGATAACCTGGGAATAAAAAAGTTGCATGTTATAAATGATAGGCTTAGAACTCAGTTTAAATATGAGAAATTGGCCAATAGAACCATGCAAATGAGAGTGTTACATGTGATGCAACAACTTCCATATTATTTTGAAGTGCTCCATCGTCTTCTTGAGTAAAACTCACATGTTTATTATTATCACCTAATTATCACAAAATGGATGACAATTTCCTTAGAGAAGATCAACAATTTAAGAGAGTGTCAACACTTAAACTTGTATAACGAACATGATATTTGTAAGATAAACCTATCCACTTATACTTTAAAACATTATCTTACTCCACAATTTATATACTAATTTTGAAATAGTATTAAACATATTTTATTATTTTAATAGAACTTTTATATTGATATATACATCAAAAAGTTTGGTGTGACTTGTTAGAAGCTTTGCTCTTATTTCTGTTTACAGAGTTGGCTTCCGCTCCACTACCGAACTACCTCCCTTAATACCCGTAGTGAGAGAGATATGCACCCCAATAAGTAAGGTGATTCGTTCCCACATTATAATTTATTTCACAAATTTCGCCCCTCTCTCCACCTTTGGTGATATGCATCGTTTGTTAAGGGATTATGTTGGAAAATAAATCATATACACCCCACTAGAGAGAAGAGTATATAAATTTGACTCAATTAAAATTATATATACCCCACTAGAGAGAGAAGAGTATATAAATTTGACTCAATTAAAATTCTATATWYCCCACTAGAGAGAAGAGTATATAAATTTGGTTAAATTAAAATTATATATATCCCACTAGAGAGAAGAGTATATAAATTTGGTTAAATTAAAATTATATATATCCCACTAGAGAGAGAGCGGTGTGTAAATTTGATTAAATTATTTTGGTGCACCTTCCTAGACATTATACACGTCGTAATTCATGGGAAAAGCGGTCGATGGCAGTGCTCCTCTAAAGAGGAACAACGTCAGGTGAAAAGACCTAAAGGCTTGTGGAACCCTACATTTGAATGAAATCTAGTCACGTTTATGGAAGTTACAAAATTCCAACATGCCTCCATATAACCTTAGTGCTACGAGGAATGAATCTGCCGTATAACTTGTTCAATGTTTGTATCCTTAATAGAAACGTTTTATAAAAAATAAATAAGTATCACGTTTTTTAATGATTTGAGTTAATAAGTAAATAAAATTTCACTAATTATTTATATCATCTTTAAAAATACCAATTTTTTTAATATTAATAGTAAAGTTTGAAGTCTTTAACTTTCTTGATTTAAAAAGATAATAATTGAATTTGTACGCTTTATTAACATAATCCCTATTAAATATGTTTCCACCAAAATTAGCATGAAGTCAGTGAAATGTGTAAAGATGTCACGTTGATGATAAGCATGTGAGGGGACAACAGCGACATCCCCCACATGACAGCGACATCCCCTGGATTCCCTCGCCCACTTTTGATAGGCAGGATTTATATTCCCTGTGACCTAATCAAAGGGTAGACCCCGCCCACATTGCCTAAAGTCGCGCTTCTGAGATGTTCCACGCTCGATTCCATTGACATGTCGGCACTTATCTCTACCGTTACGACGCCGTCGCCATCGCTTTCTGGCATCCGCGTGAGCGTTAGGGGGCAAGGGCCCCCGGTTTCGCTTTTCTTTTCCAATGAACTTCCACGCTATACCCCTCGTAAGACGGAAGGAATCATCCTCTGCCGTTCAGCTGGAGCCTAATAATGCATAGCTCCCTGTTACTATTAATATGCTCAAGACCTGCCTGTCAATACACCTCGTCTCCTCTGTCTTCGATAAACCAAAAAATCAATCATTCCGGGTTTGTTACAGAGCAAAGCAGATTTTTTGCACATTCCCCGGCATTCTACCTTTCTTTTGGAGTTGTTTTCATCTTCGGTTCCGTGAGGACTCTGATAGGAAGGACTTTTCGTTACAGGTTGTGCAGATTCATCTTGTCTTGCAGTGTTGGAGGCATTGCCATGGCCTTGGACAAATCTGGTGGGAACGCACAGCATGAGAAATTTAGAGATAGTTTAGATTTTGCGGCGACTGAACTGAAGCTTGGTCTCCCAGGAATAGCTGCAGATGAGTCACGGGAACACCAGAGGATCTGTGGCAAAAGAAGCTTCTCGGAGGCCATGGAGTCCAGAAATCGTACCATTCCAAATGAAGATGAGGATATCACAAGTACCTGCACACATGAGAACGCTGATAAATTCAATGGACCCATAGTCAAGGAAAAACAAATAGCCCTTCCTGCCAATGACCCTGCAAGAATGCGACCTCAACCTCCTCCCAAGTGAGTATTCCTTTGGCAAAGGTGTACTGGGTTTGTTTCTTTCATCCATGATAATCAGAATATAATAATAATAATTTATTTTTAAGATTACGGTTAAGTTAGACACCAAATTGGTGGATGAGACCCTTCTTTTCAGGAAAGGTTTTCTTCTTTGAATGTGAATTTGTGATTTTTTTTAGGAGAAAACATACCTTAATCCTTCTGAATTTGAACTTGTGATCTTTTAACAGAAAACACATATTCTTAACAATTAGGCCGATTCATCATTAATATATATTACTGTTGTTTTCTTTTTTAGGGCACAGATTGTTGGCTGGCCACCTGTCAGGAAATCCAGAATGATTGCTGCATCCAATTCTCTGTATGTGAAGGTGAGCATGGATGGAGCTCCCTATCTCAGAAAGGTGGACCTCAAAATGTACAGCACCTACCAGGAACTCTCCTCTGAACTGAAGAAGATGTTCAGCTGCTTAATTACCATGGGTATGAATGAATGCCCATTCTATTCCATTCCTTTTAACCATTAGATCGGGTGTAAATCACGGAATGTTTGATATTGAAACGTTGAAATGTTTTCAGGCAAGTGTAGATCCCTTGGGTTGAACGATAGCAATTCAACGGATGTGCTGAATGGGTCAGATTATGTGCCTATTTATGAAGACAAGGATGGAGATTGGATGCTTGTAGGCGATGTCCCATGGCAGTAAGTGCTGTTATTCTGCCATTTACTATTATTTTACGTTTATAAGGCTCAATAGTTTCGCTGCAGAAGCCGGAAATTGATGATATGGATTGTTGGTTGCAGCATGTTCGTTGATTCCTGCCAAAGAATGCGGATCATGAAGGCTTCGGAAGCTACAGGTTTATATATTTCACCATCCCATGATCTCTTGTTTTTCTCTTTAGATGCAGAGAGTCAAAAAATTGTTACAGTCTGATAACCCTCCATGTTTTGATTGGTATTTTGCAGCTCCAAGGGCCATGGAAAATCGTAAAAACAGGCATTAGAGTCCACTCAAAAATTTTGCACGATGTTGTTGTTCAGTGAATGTGGAAGCTGACTATTTATGATAATTTTTTGACTTGCTAATGCATGTGTTAGAAATTACGATGAGCCGGCATGGAATCGGATGAGCACTGACTGTTTTCATTGTACAAGTTCCCACGGTGGGGGAAATCGAGCCTCCATCTCCGGAATGCTGACTAATCTAATCTATGGATTTATAGAACTGGCTTTCTCAGAAGTTATGTGCAGTATACAAATATGGTGGTCAGCCAAATACAGTTTAGAAATATGGTGGTCAACCAAATACAGTTTGGAGGATCCAGAAATTTCAGTGTATCTGATTATTGAAATGATATATGATTATTGAAATGATTGATTTTTGAAAAACTAATTTGTTATGAATTAGATTTTTGGATAAATATTGTATAAGTAGTTTAAAACGTTTAAAATGTGGACACTACACCCAAAACTTTCTACACAGTATTTATTCAAAAATATCATATACATTATAATTAACTTAACTAATTATAAAAAATTACACACTCTTAAACTAATTCCCTTTCAAATTAATTGAAAATTGGTGCAATATGCTCTTATTGAGCTAGGTGCTCTTTTGTTATTGTTTGAAATTAATTGAAAATTGGTGCAATATGCCCTTATTCAGAAGGTTGCTCTTTTGTTATTGTTCGAGATGGAATATGATTGTTTGTCCACAATGGCTCAAGTTCAACTGAAATTAGAAACTCTGTATTTATATTTTATAAGTGATGTGATTATTTCCATTTTTCTCGTCAAATCCTTCAAGAAGGCAATCAAACAAACTTTCTTACATACAATTTTTCATGTTTGTATAATTATAATGTTCCAAACAAATTTTGTTACATACAATTTATAATGCTCCAAACAAGTTTTATTACATACAATTTTCCATGTTTGTATAATTATAATGCTCATAAAAACTTTCTTACATACAATTTTCCATGTTTGTATAATTATAATGTTGCAAACAAATTTTATTACATACAATTTATAATGTTCCAGGTTTTCACTCCTTCCAGATATTTATGGGAGAAACAAACTTTTATCAAAACAAAAACAGTTTTAGATCATATTCTAAACAAAAACAGTTTTAGATCATATTCTAGACCCAATATATTTAACCTATGAATTGGAAAATCTTCAAATATATTTAAATTATAAATTTTCCAAAATAAAAACCGAAAATCTTCAAATATATTTAAATTTTCCAAAATAAAAACCGAGAAGGCCAGTGGAAGATTCCGGAACGGCCGGTCGAAGGTTAGTTTCCATCCATTCGTCAAAATAGGAAAAAGGGGAAAACAAATGACATGTCAATTCGCCTGTCGAAGATTCGTTTCCTACCATTGGTCAAAATAGGGAAAAAATGACTTGGCTTTAGGAACGTAAAAAAATGACATGTCAATTGGTTTAGTGATGTAAAAAAATTTCATGTCAATTGGTTTTGATGACGTAAATAAAACATGACATGGTAGTTTGGTTTATTACAAGTATTGAGTGTGTTGGTAGTTATGGTTACTTTATGTTTAATTGGATTTTTATTTATTTATTTTGAAAGGGTTTTAGGTGCAAGTATAAAGAGGAAATTATTAACATCGATTAATTTTTCATTTCATAAATTTTAAGTATAAGAAAATTATTAAATTTTTTTTTTTTTTTTTAAAGTATTTTTTATATATATTATTAAGATTGAATTGGTGGGTAAGTGATTATTTGAGATTTTTTAGGATTTTATCTTTTTGCTTTATTAAGAGAAGTTTTCTAAGATCACCATATTTTTGTTGAGTTAAGAGGTTAAAAAGGTTGATAGTGTAACAATTTTAAATGTTTAATTTTTTTTAACTTTTATTTAATATAAATTAAATAAGACTTGTTTAAAGAGAAAAAAGTCATACATACTACAGAAAACTATATATATGTGTGTGTGCAAAACTGGTTAAGAACAAGAAAAAGCTAGAATGTCATATAAAATTATATAGAATAAAGTGTATTTAATGTGTAAAGAGTTTTTCATTACAAAATTTATTTTTAAAATAATAATAATAATAATAACAATTTCAAGACCGTTTTTTATAAAAAAGAATTATTTTTATGAGGATGAATGAGATTTGTCTAATTAACTTTCTTGCATTTATCAATTCATCTGTTTATCATTTTTACTTTTTCACTTTTACATAACATGATTAAAAATTTACTAAATCAACTTATCAAATGCCACGAAACATTTACCAATGACCTGTCACGAAACATTTATGTATCCGCCTTTTGGAGAGCAAACATTTCATTACATTTATGTATCCGCCATGTGTTGTTAACAATAATTAAACTTTGGCATGTCGCATGGAGAGCAGACATTTCAGTTTTAAGAATGTTTCATAACCCATTCAATATGCGAGGGAGAGGAGTGGATTACACAGATTACAGTTTCATTTGCCATGATACATTTGTGTATCCACGCATTGATAACCAAAACAATATGATAGGAGAACAATGAGAGGACTGAATTACCGTAATTTTTTAAATTTTTTTTTTTTTTTTTACCAATGGATTGTTTCATACGCCATGTCTACTAAACATTTACTATATCAACCATGTATCCTCCCTTTCACTATGCCACGATATGTATCTGCCATTTCACTATGCCACGATATGTATCTTCCATTTCACTATGCCACGAGAGGCCAGGGAGAGGAGTGGATTAGCCTGTCTATTGTGTTTACCTGTAGTAACATTTCAAAGGCATGTCGGCAATTTAATTCTGCAGAGATTTCCATGAAGTGACAAGAAGAGAAGTGGGAATACATATAGGTGATAATTTATTTCTATTTATCTTATTACATATCGAGAGAGGAGACCATTGTTGATTTCTAACAGAATTCTTACGTAGCAACAAAAGACACAGGAGGTTGATTACGAATTTTCGTTGCAATCACATTGAGGTATATTAATATCTGTTTTCTATGAATTGATATGCGCCTTTTTAATATGAATTGATATGCGTCTGTTTTCTATGTTTAGATTTATATGCGCCTGTTTTTTATGTTCAGATTTATATGCCTTTAAATAAGTGATTTCTACTACAACTATTCTGCATCAGTAAAGGACAAAAGAGGTCGTTGGCACTGCATCAGTAAAGGACAAAAGAGGTCGCTGGCAAAGACTGCAAACAGATTGAGGTAGGTTGATATGTATTTTCTCTGAAATTGATGTGCCATGTGCTTTTAATGTTAATGCGTATTTAATAATAGATCCTGCCCCTTTTTAAATGTGTTTGGCCCTTTAATATAAATAGTACAATGAGAACGTTCACAACCAGGAACATTGCATCTGCACTCAGGAACCTAGATCCCTTACTCCCTCTACTTCAATTATTCCATTATAGAATACTTGGAGTTTCGATGGAAAATTAGGGTATTGGAGCAGTTCAATACGTTGAAGCCATAGGAAAGCCAGTAATTCCCTTTTTCGATTGCAATTTATATAACGTATCTCACTTTCCTTTTCACAATTTTGTGCATTCAGACTTCTGCAATCTTAGACTGTACATCCTTAGTCCGAAGCCGAGTAATCTTTTGACTATACATCATTGTTCGTTGTTGCCACTTTAGAGACATTATTACTGGGAAGGTTTTGTTGTCAATTGGATCGATACACATCATTGATACCATCGAAGGGATACTTATTTATACCATCACTGATACCATTGATACCATCGTAGGGATCGATACCATCACTAATACCATCGAAGGAGTTCGTGGTAGTCTAACTTGCATAGATGACAATTGTGTAATCAATGTTAAATGATTAGAATTAAACGATCAAGATGATATCCGCCAGGAGCTGGTTGCATGCAATCGACATGGTTCTAGCATAATATTTAACATTTTTAATCACTGTAATCGCCTATTAGAGTTATGTAATCGCCTATTAAATATTTAATATAAATATGTAATCTCATACATGTTAATCGCCTATTAGATAATCCTCAGACTATAATCGCCTATTAAATATTCATTATTTCATCACCTATTAAATATGTAATCGCCTATTAAATATTTATTAGGACTTCATATCCATTAATAATAAATGATTATGTTAGGACTTCATATCTATATATGGCAGGGACTACTAAGGAGAAAATACTCACGGAGCAAAAAACCCTAATATATATTAAACCCTCAAACTCAATATCATAGAAAATGATGCTCATGGTTGCTGTCGAAAATAATATTGAATATAAATAATATTTCGTGCTTAATAAGTAAACCCTCGCATATTATAATCCTAGGGTTTTAATAATCAAAGCTATGAGAATGTATTGCTTGCAAAATAAATTAATTCGACTCTGTAATAAGGATAACCCAATGTTGAAGTAAATAAGGATAATCCAATGCATTGCTATAGTCAATCATGTAACTATAAATGCAGGGGAAAGAACCAATATGTTTGTACTTTTAACATAATGAAATATTCATTAGGGTTTGTTGCTAGATGAAACATTTCTCCTCTTTGGTGTCGGTCAAGGAATAACTTTTTTCTTTGTTTGCAAATGAGCTAAGTAGTGGTCGTTACTTGTAAATAAGCGTACCTGCAATGAAGGAAAAAGTTAAACACCATAATGAAGAACATATAAGTACACAATACAACCCACGTTAATAAATTATTTGAATACTTAATACCTTTTCTTGGATGTCCCTCTCACGTCTTGTGCCCATTATTTTCTCCATGGTACAATGGTTAAATATTCCTTGCAAAGATGATAGGGTGAAATTAATACTCTGATACAGTAATAAGAAGCCATGAAGATTATGTTTAGAGTAATGAACCTTGAATAGTAAACCCTCACCATTAAGTCAAACCTACTTTGGATAGGCTTAACGATAAAGCCAACCGTTTATATCCTTAATCTTTAATCTTTGACAAAAATTCACATAGTATTTTCTGCAATGTAAATCATGGGATCATATGAATTAGATGGACAAATCTATCATACAAGTAATATCTGATATGACTATTTAAGCATTGGATACAACGCCACGTCATTAATCTCGAGACGTGTTCATAAAGACGCACCAAAGTTTGCATAGGATAAGTGTGTATTGATTCCACCAAATTGTTAGCATCGCAACCATAGTTTTATTATATACTTGGTAATGTAAATCCCTAAGCTTAGAACGAGGGGTAAATATATTTGTAATGGAAAACAATAGGATCAAATATCCTCTAATTATGTAAGGGCAATGGAATGGAGTCTCACGAGGTTAAGGACCATTCAAGATTAATAAATAATATTAACAATTGATAAAGAATTGTATAGAAGTGTAAAGGAACCACATTTAGTATGGATCATAGAGTTTAAATATATAGCTTACGAATGAATATATAATTAATGGATATAATTTATACTTTAAAATTGTTATAGTGGACATTATAAGTTCAATGAATAAAATTAATCTTTATATTTTGTTTATTATACAAAATGTTCTTTTTGTGTGATTAAAAATATTTAACATTTTTAATCACTGTAATCACTTATTAGATAATATTATTGTTCAAATATTACTATCTGAATAACATTTGGTTTTAGCATTTACAGTATTGTACTATAATTATAATCACTCTACTTAGTATTATTATAAATTTAAATTATCACTAATTAAAAATAATTTAACAATACAATTAAAAATTTAACTTAGCAAAGAAAATTCGCAATTTGGTGCAAAGTTTTTTGTTCAACTTGAGTAGAATGAAATTGTTCAAATTGTCACTTGAATAATTAAAATTGCAATATTAATGGTTTTTTACTATTAATGGATAGGGGCATTCTGCAATCAGTTTATTCTTATATGTAATGTAATTTTGTTGTTTATTCTTTCAATGTTTCCATGACATAGTTGTATTAGTATTTAGACATTATTATTAATATTAATATTATGTTTACACATTTAAGTTAGAGTTAGAGACTAATCTTAATATTAAAATATTGAAAGAAAAATTATTAATCTTGTTATAAATTTCAATTATTGTTAATAGTTATTAGAGTTACTATTATATTGAATTATATTGAGATTAGGGTTATGATTATTCCTACTAAAATTAAGGTTATCATTATATTAAAGTTAAAGTTATTTGTATTAAGATTTATTTTTTAATAGTAAAATAATAATTTAACAATACACATACATGATTAAAAATTTAGAAATTTAGATATTGTAGTAATAATAATTTAACAATACAATGATTAAAAATTTAACATTTTTAATCAAAAATTTAACATTTTTTAATCACTGTAAATACTTTATTAATATTATGTATTATTGTGTTTTTTTAAAATTTAATACTTTATCAATGTATATATGTTTTATTAAACTATTAATAATTAATTTTTATTTTATTTTTTAGCAATCTATTTATTTAAATATATTAATTTATACATTTATTAATACATTTCACTCTTAAATATTTATTATATTACAAGTTACATTAATTCATTACATTAAAACATTAATATATTAATACTTTATTTATGTATTGCATTAAGGTATTAATTAATTAAGACATTAATGTTTTTTTACATTTTTAATATATAATTAGTAATTAATTAATTTTTAATCATTAAATAATCATTTATTATTATTTAATAATTATAAGAAAAATTACATAATGATTTATTTTTATTTAATTCTTATTAATTTAATAATATGTATATTTTGAATCCTAGAAAATCAATTTAAAAACACTATATTGGAAATTGGTCCTTTTCATTATGTTAAATATTGGTTCTTTATGGTGGACACATTAGTGATAGAGACTCCCTCGAAGTGGTTGTTTTATGCTTCTATTATATCTTCATAGTTTATGTTTTTTTTATATGTAATCCTTTTGGTATTCACATTATGTATTGATTGGATGTTTTTTAAAAATTATACGGGTTTTAAATATGCTTGATACATATACATCATTACATTTAATGCTTATATTAATTTATTTCATTTTTTCTTCATTTGTTTCATTTATTTTGCAATATTTATGCTTTTATTCATTGTGTTATTCATTAAAGGTTTAATGAGTATACCTTCGTAGACTTTACCAGTCAAATCACTGGGCAGAGGGGGGTCCCTTGTCCCACAAACAAGGGGGTCTCATACACTAATTTGGTGCGCTGGCTTGGCCGTGACCTTAAAAATATATTATTATTATTATTATTATTATTAATACTTAACATTTCATTAAATAATACTTCTATTCACTCTGCTCATATTTTGTCATTGTTAGGCAAGTTCAACATACCATTATGGATCCAACAGTGTGGAGTTGTTTTCCATTCTAGATTTTGGAGCTGATCTTTTTTTGGCTCCCTTTTTCAGTATTGACAAGATTTAGAACAGTTTGTAAACAATGGAATGTTGTTCTGCAAACCCCTTCATTCCTTGCTCAATGCCATGAAGTTTCCAACAATGTATTTGGTTTTTTTATTCCATTGCTCCATGGCGATGAAAGTTACTTCCTAGGAGCATACCTTAATCAAACTGGTCGCATATGTCATTTTCATGTGCCATTTATAGATTCCACATACACAATTGGATGCATCGTTCGATGCATGATATTGTTATCTTCACCAACTGGATGCTCCCTTGCAAAAAATTATTTTGTGATGAATCCATTTACCAAGTCATTCAAAAATTTAGATTCTATATGGGTTGGAGACGAGGGTTTCTTTACACTCTTGGAGAATATCAGTGCTAGAAAATATGAATGGGTTGTTTTGAAACATATTTGTAGAAAAAACCAATCAAAGTATTTCATTTGCATTAGCCTTGAAAATGTTTGGCGGAGGACAACCATTCCTTATGGTGGGACTACACCTCCAAAAGAGGCAGTGGTATATAAAAGTAAAATCTATTGGTTGTATTTGGACACAGATTATGATGACTACCCTCGGTATGGGTACACTAACTATATTGGTTGGATATTTCAAAGAGATCAATGGGGTTTTCTTTTGTTCCAATCACAGACATACATTGTATGTCTTTGGAATTATATAATAACCAACTTATATGCATCATCAATGATGGTTCCACCTCTGTTTGGTCTATTGAAGAAGTGGATAATTTTCAATTCAGTGAGCCATGTATTGAACAAAGTTTGGACTATTTAGAGGATGATTGGGGATTCAAATGGAATTTTCTGCAACACCTTTCAACATATATAAATAAAAAATGCCCTAGGTATTTTCCATTTCGAACAGTTGGTGGGATAGTAACCAACTTATATGCATCATCAATGATGGTTCCACCTCTGTTTGGTCTATTGAAGAAGTGGATAATTTTCAATTCGGTCAGCCATGTATTGAACAAAGTTTGGACTATTTCGAGGATGATTGGGGATTCAAATGGAATTTTCTACAACACCTTTCAACATATATAAATAAAAAATGCCCTAGGTATTTTCCATTTCGAACAGTTGGTGGGATAGTATTGATGTGCAATAACACTAAACTTCCAGTCATGTTCTATGACTTGATGACTGGCTTATGTTTCCCAACAAATATCATTGATGTTTCCATGTTACATAACTATGGGTTGACATTTCCATTTCAAGGCCATTTCAATGATCTCATTGAAAAGGGGAATCTTTTTCCACTTCTTCCAAATATGGATTCTGTTGATGACATTCCACCATTGGGAATAGATGTGATGGCTTAGGCTACTCGGTTTTTTAATAATTAATATACAATATTATCAAACATGTTTTACTTGTTTCAGAACTGTTCTTATTCCATTATAAAATTTCAATTATCAACTGGTTTAATTTTTAAGTGCCCATGTTATGGTTATATGGTTATCGCAAGTTCACTTTTGAATTTTATTCCATTATGAATTAGTTTATTTTTAAAGTGCATTTGTTATGGTTATATGGTTATTGCAATTTTACTTTTAACTTTTATTCCATTTCTTCTTTATTATCATGTTCATGTCACTTTATATATATTCAAATGTATCTAAATATGTTATTTATTTGTTGTTGTATTAATTCCATAATTTATTCTTATTTATATGGATGGAATTTATATTTCTTTGATCATGTGATAAATGTGTTATTATTTCTATGTAGTTGTAGAAATGTCCATTGAAGGAACAAGTAACCGTTCTACCAAATGAAATAGATCACCAACATCACGTGAGAGGGATAATGAACGTCAACGTTTATGGTATCAACGAAACAAAGATGCAATAAATGAATGTAGAAGACTTCTATATCATAGAAGGACTAGGGAAAGTACTATTGAAATTGATTTTCCCATTAGCCGTAAGTATCACAGTTTGGCTGATATCATGCAAAGAACATTTCCCATGAATGTTTCATTCTCATAATATTTTCATAATCCTAATAATTCTACTATTCCACATTATTCTAACAACAATCATTTTATTGGGGAAACTTCTCGTATTCTAGAAGATCATCATGTGTATAGGCTACCTACAAATGAAAACCTTCATACTTCAACCAATGGAAGTGCAAGTTTAGAGCATGAAGAAACAACGCAAAACATGGAGGCTAGACTTACTGATGTCATTCAGGAACAAGTGCCATGTACTGAAGTACTTCTTCGTCATGTGTTTTCCCGTTTTCTAGAAAAAATGTGAACTCCTCCTGCTAACATTGCTTCTTTCTTTCACAACCCTCATTCCATAGAAAATGTCGCACCACCAACAGAATCAATCATCCCACATACTATTTCACTTGGAACAACAAAGGTATTTCAACCCTCATTCATGATGACTATTCTGGCAATTCTTTCCTATTATTGGTGACTTTAACCATGTTTTTTTCTTCACTCAGGACATTGTTCATTTGATGTGAGGTACAAAAATAAACTCTGTACATCTTCCAACAACTCATGTTACAATTCAAAGAGAACCGTCTCATAACCTCCCTTCAAATCTTCCTAGACTATCTAATTGGAAAGCAAGTGTTGATGTTGTATGTATTTGATTATTATTCATTTTTACATTTTGACTCCTCATTTTTCACACTTAGATGGACATTAAAGTTTTTAGCATTTTATGAGTAGGACACCATTCAATACAACCAGGATAGAGAAATGCAATCCATGAATTTAAGGGAAATAATTGTTGAAAGTAACATGCACAATCCACCTGCTGCAAATTTGGGTGGGCCCTCTAACATTGTTGAAGATGAAGTAGATTTTAGAGGTCATTTTACTCTTCCCATTGGTGGTCAGCATGATCCCATGCCTAGAGGACATATACAGTTTCATCCCAACATGATTGCAGTATAGAAAAAATTTCGAGCAAAGATAGATAATCTCTCCATTGCTCAAATGTGCCATGTTTGCCAAGAATCATATCCTGGAATCCAAGTTGTGAGGGGGTCTGAAGGACCTATTTGTAAAATATGCAAGAATGAGAGAGGTTTCCATCATTTTTCTCGATGGAATCACATGGATCCTGGTGAGCAACCTCATGTTCTAAGTGTACTTACCCAAGTTGAAGAGATGCTCATAGCACGTGTAAATCCTATATTGCAAGTGACTCATGCTTGTGGTGGACACTATAAATATAGTGGCCACACAATCAACTTTCCACAAGATATTTCTGTGATTGCTAGAAATCTTCCACGACGTGTTGAAGACCTCGACTTCCTAATTGTTAGAAGATGTGGTGCCCAATCTAAATATTATGAATGTTATGTGAAGCAATCACGGGTGATGAATGCATTGTATTACAAAATTCAAATGGATAAATTTTATCACGATGTTCAAATTGATATGGACTCAGTTGCTTCTCTCCCTGGAATCCCCACAGATGTGTCACCTCAGCTTAAATTTGTTGATTGTGATATTGAAGAAACAACTAACAATGTTGTTGACATTTAAGGGCTTCACGCTAACCGTTTGCACTCCCATCCTTCATCTTTTGTTGCTCGCCTACCCAATGAACATAGAGAAGTGGAAGAAATAAGAACATTTATTGGAAATGTGCAGTCTTCACCTATTCAAATGGTCGACTAGCCAGCTATTGGTTGATCTCCAATTAATGAATATAATACTCAAGGGTTATTAGACATGGCATTCCCCACATTATTCCCCACTGATGAGGTTGATTGGTTGCATCCACATATTTGTGATATTCATCTTCATGAATATGGATTACATTTGCTCAGATATTTTGATCAGAGATTTGGAATCCATCCTCGCTTTTGATACTTCTTATTGAACATGATAATGTGACATCAAAGCCAAGCAATTGTTGTAGTTTTGTTAATAAAAATATACATGATAACTCCCCAACAATAATTGAAGCCTTACATCAACAACTTTCAGATTTACCTGATAATAAGTTGGTTGCGCATCTTATGCGTTTTGGTTCTTCACTTAGAGGTACAAGGGCCTATTGGAAAAAATGTCGTACTGAACTTATTGACATGATTACTCAGTTGGGTTGTCCAACTTTGTTTTTTACATTGAGCGCAACTGACACAAAATGACCAGATTTGCATAATGTCATGCCGAGAAATGACAATTCTCATGTTTTTAATCAACATCATATAGAAATTGAGAATGTTATCAGGTACCCCCATATCGTTGCCATGTTTATGCATCATAGATTCAATATATTTCAAGAAGAAGTAATCGAAAAATATCTTGGAGATAAAGACTTTTGGTACAGATTTTTTTTTCCATATTTATGTTAAATAATTTATTTCTTCCTTTTTATTGTTCTTTTCAGCTATATATATTTACTATATCTTCTTCTTTTTTAGATATGAGTGGCAACATAGAGGATCGGCTCACATCCATGGATTCTTATGGTTGCAAGGTGCTCCTAACATGGAAAGATTAGATTGGTCTAATCCTTCAGATGTGCATGGTGCAAAGACATATTTTGATAGATATGTAACAACATGGAATCCATCTGACATTCATCGCCGAAACATTATGGTTCCTTGAAGCAACAATGATGATCCATGCCTATTGAATACAGATCCGATATTTTCTTCCAATCCTCATGATGATTATGAACATTTGTTGAACCGTGTTCAAAGACATACAAAGTGTTGTGTAGATTCTTGCTCGCGCAAGAAAGAATCTATTCTAAGTTTCCGCTACAATGCTCCATGGGATGTTCGAGATGAATCACTATTGTTCATAGATGAGAAAGGAAGAAAGAAATATGAGCCAACAAGAAACGATGATAGGCTAAATATCCATAATCTAGATCTTCTTGCAATGTGGCGTACAAATGTTGATTTCCAACCAATGGTTTCTCATCATGTTGTCTAGAAATATATTGCTAAGTATGCTTCCAAAGTGGAAAAGAGGTCTGAAAGTTATCAGGATATGCTAACAAGAATTTTAAATTATGGTGCCTCAAAAGATTCTTCTTTGTATGGATATAGAAGATTCCTTGCTGAAACACTTGTTGATCGTGACATTGGAGCCCAAGAAACGTGCCATATGTTACTAAAGCTACCTCTTGTAATTTGCAGTTGAAAAATTGTTTCCTTAAACGTTGGGAGAAAGGTTTTTAAAAGATTTGAAAGAACCCCCATCAATTTTTATCTCCCAATACTTTTGTTGAAACATATCAATAGAGACCTACTTTTATTGAACATTTGTGTTTGATAGAAACAAGAAGATCTTGGACATTTGATTCCAAATGTAAGAAAAAGCAATGGAAACCTAGATCTGTCCATGCCATTGTTACAGTTTGGCCACAATTTTATTCTATTCCTGATGAGGCATCAAAAGACTTCTAGACTTTTTGTTGGAGTGAATTGCTTTTGTATAAAACATTTAGGAACATTCCCTTAGATATTGGCCTCTCAGATGATACACTTATTGAAAATTGGAGAAATTTTCGATATCGAGCATGGCATGTTGATCGGGCCCCTCTCTCTTCAGAAAATGTCGAAGATGATGATGATTCCCAACAACAACCAACCCATGTAGAAGAATATTTTGAAGAATGGTAACTTTTGTCTCTCTTGGTTCCTCCTAATAATGTAAATGTTTCTAACCTTCACACTCCTGGTCGAAGGGACTTTGATATATGTTTTGAATGGGAGAAAACAATAGTTTCAAATGATGTTGGACAAGAGGCTATTTCTTTTATAAGAAATGACCAGTCAAGAGGTCATATTATTGAATTGTTCATCCCACAAATGCATTTCCATCATCCTTGGTAGAGAAACAATGAGTTTCTTTTGATATAATTTTACAACATTCCATTCAATATCCAAGTCCTGAACCTCTTCTAATGATTATTCAAGGAACTATAGGCACTGGAAAGTCTTTCCTTATTCATTCTATTTCTCATGATCTTTCTACTTCATCGGTTGATGGAAACAATCCTTTTCTTTTGCTTACTCCAACAGGAATAACTGATTTTAATATACGTACAAGAACAATACACTCAACACTGAAAATTCCTATTAAGGACATGTGACCACTACAGGGGCAGTCTCTAGCAATATTTCAAGAGGAAATGAGGCATATTAGATATATTTTGATAGATGAAATGAGTTTTTTAGGACCAAGGCTATTCATACAGATTGATTCTAGATTATGAGAAGCATTTCTGGAAAATAAATCTTCTCCTTTTGGTGGTAGATCTATTATTCTTGTGGGTGACCTTGGTCAACTGCCTCCTATCAAAGATAAGCCTTTGTATGCAAGTAATACAATAGGGAAATTTTTATGGAAAAAATTCAACCTTGTTGTCACATTAGATCAAATATTCCGGTAGCAAGGAAATGATCCAAAACAATATTCTTTTCGTAATCTATTAATGAACATAAGAAATGCAGAACCCTTTTTTGATGATTGGGAGATTCTTATGTCACGGGCTGGTATGGATTTTCCTATTGAGGAAAGGAGTTTATTTAATTCATCACTTCACTTGTTCCCAACAAATAATTTGGTCAACTTACACAATAAGAAGATGTTGAAATCACTAAATTCTCCAATGGCACGATGCGTTGCTGAACATACACGACGAACATAAATTGTTGGTGTTGATGATGATCAACTGGAATGTGAAGTTCTCTTATGCCCTAAACAACGTGTCATGTTGACATGTAACTTGTGGGTTGAATTTGGCTTACTGAACAATGCTCTTGGTTATATTAAAAACATATTCTATATGTCGGGCTCAAAGCCTCCTCAACTTCCAATGTACACAACTGTTCTTTTTGATAAGTACATTGGTGTTCCTTTTGACCCAATAAATACAAACATTGTACCAATCACACCCATTATAAGATGAAATCGTAAACAAATTCCTCTAAAGATGGCATGGGCCCTTACTATTCATAAATCACAAGGGTTGACTTTAAAACGTGCAACAATTGATATTGGAAAGAAAGAGCAGCAAGGGTTGACCTTCACATCCATATCAAGAGTCAAATCAATAGATGGTTTATGCATATCACCACCTTTCTCTTTTGAGCGTTATGCAAAGATGAAAAATAGTGCATATGTTACAATTAGGAAAAAAGAAGAGGAACGACTAAAGTCTGTATCATTTTAACATCCACTTTAAATATTTTCACTCAGGATAGAATGACTTTGTTAAGTTCATTTTTTTTTTCAATCTGTGTATTTGTATTTGGGATCATCTTTTTGGGGAAAGAAATTGTTCCTTCTATTTTTCATTTTGGACGGCTTTTTTTCAATATTTTTTTCATTCTGTATATCCTCATTGCGAACGAAGAATATTTTTCTCCCATACAAAATATTATAACTTTCTACTTTTGTTTGCATACTTCTAAACATTTCCTTTCACTAAATTCTTGTTTGTTAGTCATTTAGTTTTTCTTGGAACATTTTTATAAAGGTCTCAATATAAAATTGTTGTAATCATATTATTTTTGAATGAATGTGAAGTTATGCTTTTATTTTTTCTCAGCATTACTAAATATTTTTTCTTGCTTATGGTTTTTTTGAACATATAGTTATGGATAACGAAAATGCATCTAAATTTATTTCAGCATTAGATGATATCACACCTCAAGAAAAGTTTCTTATTGGTATTCAAGATATGATAACTAGGAGAACTGGAACTCCTACGCACATTTTCCATGACACTTTGAAATGTTTAGCTAAATTGAAGGAAATGGTTCGAGCATTTCGACATGTTTCTAACAGGGAAGTTGGTAGAAAGATACGAAGAGAATGGCTCCAAAGGCAAAGGGGTCATCAAGTTCATATTGATGTTATTTGGTGTTGTATATGTCATAAGTCTGGTTGTATTTTGGAATAATTTATGTTATGTTCACCTTTTAAGAGAGTTTTAAAACGATTGGATTTTGGATACTATATTTTATGTACTTAAAACCTTCACATTTTTTATTTAAATTTTATTTTTCTTTAATGATATCGACAACCAATTTGTTCATAATTCTACCTATTGAATATTAATACTTTCCATATGTTGAAATGTCACAATTTTATTCAAATGTTTACACTAAACATAACCTTATTACCCTTCAAATGTTCATATGTGTCATTGAAAACAACTTAACAATTTATTACTGTTTAATTGTCATAGTATAATTTATATCAAATTTCTTTTTATTTCTTTTAATCGATTATATCTTAAAATGGATTAATGGATTATATCTTGAAATGGATTATATCTTAAAATGTATTATTATTATATCTTAAAATGGATTATATCTTAAAATATTGATGTCAACCTCATAAACATTATTAATGTATTTTTACTAATGTATTATTGTATTAATATTTTAATGTTCGTTTTTAAGAATGTTTTATTAATTTCTTTATACTTTCTTAATGTATGGATGTTTCATTAATATATTGATGATTATGTTATAAAATGTATAAATGTATTTTTACATTCACCGTTATATCTTAAAATGTATAAATTAATTTTTACTAATTAATTAATATTCATACATTACATTGTATATTAATGTTTTAATACTTTTATTTATAACACCCATTATTGTTTTTCATCATTTAATACTTTTATACATTAATGTTTTTATTAAATTTTATGTATTAATTTATATAATATTTAATGAAAACCATAAATTTATAAAACCCTCAAGAAAAAGCTTAAATTTATACAACCCTACATGTAATGTTGCAATCTCATTGAAAAAAACTTAATCAATTTATCACTGTTTAATTGTCATAGTATAATTTTTATCAAATTGTTTTTTATTTCACACATGTGAACAATACATTATTTTCATTCATGTTATTTATCCTTTTACATTATAATTGTCTCAATATGGAAAAATATAAAAGTTTACCTCTAAATTAATGAATGTTAAACATAATCTAATGGATTTATAATATTTTATTTTATGTGAACATCTTGGAGGTCTAAAATATATGATGTCAACCTCATAAACATTATTAATTTTTTTTACTATTGTATTATTGTTTTAATATTTTAATGTTCGTTTTTAAGAATATATTATTAATTTATTTATACTTTATTAATGTATGGATGCTTGATTAGTATATTGAGGATTATGTTATAAAATGTTTAAATGTATTTTGACATTCATGGTTATATCTTAAAATGCATAAATTTATTTTTACTAATTAATTAATATTCATAGATTACAATGTAGATTAATGTTTTAATACTTTTATGTATAAGAGACATTATTGTTTTCCATCATTTAATACTTTAATACAATTAAATAAAATATTTAATTGTATTAATGCATTAATGCATTATGTAAAAAGTAAAACATGATTCCATACATCTCATTGTGACTTCCATACAANATAGTCATTGTCATGGTCATCATCAATTAGAGTTAACTATTGTGATGATGAAGCATAGGCTATCACTCTGAACCATCGTCATCATCATGGTGATGGTGATGGTGATGGTCAATGTTTTCTATTTATGTAATAATATATTATTAATGTACTTGTACTTTATTACTTCAATATATTAATGTACTATTATAAATTAAATATTTTTTTAATGTTTTAATGTTTTATTAATGTATTAATTAACAATACTTTATGTATGTTTTATTACTTTATTAATGTATTATTTCATAATGTATAAATATTTTATTAATACATTAATTATTAATCTATAAATATGTTATTTATAAAATATTTTAACATTATAATAATGAGTTAATATATTATTATAATATATTAATTTGTGTGATATATTGTTAAAGTATTGATATATAGTTATTTTATTAATGTATCATTACCTTATTATTATTACTTTATTATTTTATAAATATTTTATTAATGTATTAGTACTTTAATATAATAGTTTAAATATAATAATTTAATGTATTGTTTGTTACTTTAATACCTTTTTAATGTATTAATGTTTTATTCATATATTACCTTATCAATGCATTACTTTATTATTGTATAATAATGTATTATTCTACAATAATGTATTAATAATAATAATGTATTACTTTAACATTAATACATTATTAATACTCTATCAATAAATTAATAAGGTAAGATATTAGTAATACATTATTAAAGTATGAATTAATATATTATTATAATTGCCACATGGTGGGATGAGGAGGAGAGTACAGGCCAGCGCGACAGGGGACCATGTTTCGGGCTCGTGCCAAGACCCACCACCTAATCCATGCATTTAATCACCTTCACGACGTCTGCTACACCATTAATGTTGGTGCACCCGACTCCCATTGTTGTCTCCTCCATGGCTTCTCTGTTTGCAGGTGACATTAACCCCCGCATGCGTCTCGACCCTCTTATCCCTCAGCCGCCCAGACCTGGCTCACTCTGGTTTCTATCCTTCATGGTGCTCATCGCCTTCAGACTTCTCCAGGCTCTCCACGTCCATTCAGGACTCTCCTCTCAGTTTTTCCTTCCCTGCGAGCACAGAATGTCGCGACAAAGAGGGAGGCCAATGAGAGGATCTCCATGGCATCCTCCTCGGCCTCAAGTATCTCTTTCTCCCCCTGGCTCGCCCTCCACACACTCCTCGCAGCCCTCGCAGTCCGAGCTGGAACCTCTCACCTCCTCCACCTCGCCTGCCTCCTGGTTTGAAGGGTTGGTCATCACCGACATCTTGTTGGGATCTCTCTCACGATTTCCCGCAGTTCCTTCAAATTCCCTAGCCAACGGGCCTTCTATTGCATAGGTAGCATGCCCCTCCCACCCACCCTTGGAGGCACCACCCTTTCTTCGGAATGCCCAACATAGGTCACACTCTTCCACCGACTCCATCCCCGACTCGCAGCTGCAGGACAACCTGGCCATCCTCTATGGGCTGGTTTTTGAGCTCCGACAATGATTAGAGGACCTTCAGTTTTGACTGCAACTATTGGATGGGAAAACCTCGGCTCTCCTTTAGATCCTTTCCACCTTCCAGGGGGCTTTCCACTCCACTCCAGAAGCCGTTGTAGCAACAGAGATTCCCCATGCAGAGGTCATCGACAGGAATGAACAGGTGTAACAACTAGAAAGTGGTGACTTGGTGCAGGCCACACATGGGGACACGGAGGCTGCGACAGCTATGGGCATCCATGCGCACAATCCATCTGGAGTCACTTTGCCAGCTCCCAACCTGGAAGGGGGCAACTTGGATGCTGACATGCAAATGGAAGGGAAAGGGACGCCCGTCGAAGAGGATCCTTGGGATGTGGCATACCAAGCCACCTGTCCAGGTTATTTGCCAAGTGTCTGGCCCCTTTGGGGATCTGATCTTTTCACTAGTTTATTTTCTTAGTTGTAGCCTAGTCAGATTAGCTCTATTTATCTAAGACTGTTAGACTGTAAAATGCTAGACTTAGCTGGCTGGCTGAACTGGTTTCCCCTTTCTTGGGGCATTTCAGTAACTACAACACTGTTGTTTTCAAGCTTCTGCAACTCTGGTCTAGATTTTGAAGGCTCTTTATATATAAAATCTCTTACTTACAAAAAATATATATATATACTATTATAATTTATTAGGTAATGTATTTGTTAGTGTTTTATTAATACATTTATAATAATGAGTTAATACATTATTATAATGTATTATTAATATATTAATATTTTAATAATGTATAGATATTTTAATAATGTATAGATATTTTTTAATGTATTAATTCCGTAATGTTAATGTTTTAATATCAATATTTATGTTTTTATTTATAAAATATTTAATATTAATGTATTATTTCATAATGTATAAATATTTTATTAATATATTATTTTATTAATTAAGAATATATAAATATATTAACTATAATATATTTAAACACAATAATAATGACTTAATATACTATTATAATTTATTACTTAATATGTTTGTTAGTGATTTATTAATACATTAATTAATAATCTATAATATGTTATTTATAAAATATTTTAACATTATAATAATGAGTTAATACATTATTATAATATATTAATTTGGGTGATATATTATAAAAATATTAATGTATTAAATACATTCATATATTAAATACATTAATGTGTTAGAAAAATAGGACCGCGAAGCAATAAAATAAAACAAATGCAGAAACAAAACATAGAAGACACACAATACAAGAGAGACACAGATTTACGTGGTTCACCTAGTGTGGGCTACGTCCACCAGA
>SNQJ01S0110861.1:39864-65540 GCA_010110895.2 Picea sitchensis | reverse complement strand
TGAGAGATGCATTGTGATATGTGGACTTCTAGTGTTGTCTCAAAGTGCTGGTTTGTGATAAAGGTTCCTTGTGATTGGGACGACAACTGAAAACCCATGGCGTGAAAGCTGGCTCTCAAAGTTTATTTTTGGTGGCTCAATCTTACTCCAATTTATTTTGTTGTCATTCCTGTGACTGACCAAGGGAAAAAGCTACCCAGGATTTCCAGACCTAACGACAACTTTTTTTTTAATTTTCCCAACGCTCTGATTGTGCATGGAACGGCCAAGATGATAGTTTACAATGGAAACTATGATGTGTATTTGTTTGGGAATTGTGTGGGAAGCCAAAGTTATGTCCATGTTGCTAAATATAATTCCAGAGAGGAGACTTAGACTGTGAATCAGATTGGCTTTGTTGAACCTCATTTGTTCTCTACTCTAAGATGTTCCCATCCCCTCTAAGGAGCGTTAGCCATTCCAGTGCCAGGGCTGTTACCTGTTTTTATGCTGTCAAATTACTTCTGTTATTTTCCAGAGGCTCTTTTCAATAGAGCTGGCGGCCTCAGCTATGACCTAGCTGCCTCCCCCAAATTTTGATATGTCTCTGTCTCCAGCAGTGAAGTCCGACTATGGTTATAACAATAAAGATAATGTAACTTTGCCCACGGTGTTTTCCTCTCCTTTAGGAATGATATTGGTGGGAAGATTGAAAGGGAATGCCTGTGCAAGCGGGATGTATGGGAGGTTCCTCATAATTCGCCATTCTGTTTTTTTAACCTCTGGAAATACAACCATACGAAAGGGAAGTGGAAACTCATTGACACCAACCCAACTAATTTTTATTAAAAGTATGACAGAATTCTCAGAGGGTACAGACTTCCTTGTAACAGGAGATGGTACTGAGAATGTTTGATTTTTGCTGAGGGGCAGTGACAAGATGCTGCAATATAGACTACACAGTAATGAATGACCAGTTCTGCCGGGTTATCCAGGAAGAGGAAACTTGTGTCAGGATTTCCATTGGAGAATGATTTATAAGAGTTTCATTTTTAATGCCTCAGTTTGATCGCTGTCTTGAAGTACGCTTTAGGGATTTGGTTAACCTCTTAAGAATCTGAAGTCTCTTATGAAGCCAGGAAATGGATCTAGGATCTTCTTTAAGGAACTCAGAAGTCTGAGTCAGCTTTTCAAACCCAAAAGTTAAGACACCTGATCAGACTTAAATTGACAGAGGGAGCAAACTGACAGAAAGGCAGATTTCTTGGACTCAGAGGGAGCAGTCTCTGAATATGGGTCAGTCCTTGTCCAACTACAGAATCAACAACTCAATAGAATCCAAGGATTCCATTAGTTTCCTTGAGAAGAAACCAGCCTGATGCCAAGAAATATTGAAGGAAGCAAAAGGCCTCAAAGGCTTACAAGTTATGTTGTTCTGATAAGTGATACTGAACTTTCTTTGTTTGTTGAAGCCAACAAGTTGCAGGGTTTGAAAGATGCCATGTTGGATGAATACAAGTCCACCGTGAAGAACAGTGTGTGGGACATTTCCCAGGTCTAAGGACAAGTAAATTGTCTCATCCGGTCGTTGACACATTTTTGGCCCGGCGAAAGTGTTAAAAGTACAGCAGATTATTTAGAAACTTCTCCGATAAGGTATAGACTGGTGAGTTCTTTGCACCGGTGGGCGAGGTATACACCATTTAAAATGCAGTTATTCTCTTGCTTGTACTTGGTTTGGAAATTGCATAAAATGAATATCTTCCTTAATGGTGAACCTGATGGTTTTCTAGTGTGTAACAAAAGAGTCTCAGTTATAGAAACATGAAAGCGGCATGGAACGTGCGCTAATGGGTTGATGAAAACTTTCAATAAAACAGCGATGTTCTAACCTCTATACAGTGGACATCCTTTTCCATTTGGCTTTGCATTGTGGTTGACCTTCTTCTTTCTACGGAGAAGAAAAATTCGATTAATGCAGTGCAAGAGGAATGTTGAGTTCGAAATGTAAGAGTTGGGACTGATGCATCAATTCCCTGTGTTTAGAAGTTTGGCGAAACCAAACAAGGTTTTTCCTATCTCAAAGGAAATATGCAATAGGCAGAGGTTCGGCATGATGAAGAAGGAGTATGTCAACCCTTATGATTGCTAATCTAAAGAAGATGAATGACTATTTCCGATTCGGGATACGATTTGGTAGTCCCATGTATGAATTTGTGGGTCCTTGATGTAACGATGCATGACCTGATCGTAAATGCTCTTAGTGGGTTCATGTGTGAACCTAAACATAAACATATGATTGCAGTAAAACATATCCCGAGATATGCTGTTTGTGAGACTATATCTTATGGTCTTAGATACACATCCATTGGAGGTGTGTTGCTTCTGAGACTTGATTAGGATGGCGGTGTTGTGGGTAGGAAGAGTACCCAGGATGTTGTTTACTAGGTGTTGATTGGCTATGATTTCTGGTCGTGAAGCAGGAGCTCAGTAACCCAAAGCAACTACTTGGCTGATACATTCTTGATAGGCCTCTTGTGAGGAAGCCCAGTGTAGCTCGAGGAAGCTACTTCGGACTTACGGGTGTTTCGAGCCCGGTTATACAACTGTGAAATCAAAACATGAAAGCTCACGAGAGAACTTAGGTGTTTCATAGCCGGATTGAAACACATTGAATTGAGATATCTTTATATCCGGGATATGATTAGGAGAAAGTTCGGTAATATTCAGGCGTTAGAGCGGAATGAGACATCTTCAAAACACCTCTTCTGCCCTTGATAAAGTTTGCATGCTTAGCTTGGTGTGGCGAGAATACCCTCTCGCTGGCGAGGGAGAGTGTTAGATTTGCATGCGTGAGATGCATTCTCGGAGGATGGCTAAGACCCTGGAACACATCCAGGAGCCCCCGGTGCACTCCGGGTGTAGTGCGGGACCAATGACAGACCCTAGACGAAATGTCCACCCAGGGGCCCACGAGACTGGTCACGGGGTGACATGCAGGAGCATGGGAGTGCCCAGTGCAGGACCAAGCATTTGAAGACCCTGGAGATATCTAGGGCCCCTGGACATGATCCAAGGTACCCATGCCTAAGGCATGGAAGTGCAGAATGCGGGACCAAGCATTTAAAACCTGGGCCATGTGGGCCGGGCTGGATCCCGAGGGGTAACCATGCAGGGCATGGAAGTCTGATGCAGGGACCCGGCGATGCCCAGATCTGGGCTGGGCTACTGACCCCGGGGTAACCATGCAGGGCATGGAGTGCAGTAGGACCATTTTAAAAGACCCCTAGACTGTGTCTGGGGCCTGGGCCCGGATCGAGTATGACATCTTTGAGGCATGGGAGTCGCTGATGCAGGACCAAATTTTGAAGACCCTAGACTCTCTGGACTGGTGCCGACCAGGGGTAACATGCTGGGCATGGAAGTCTTAGTCACAGGAGCAGGCATTTAAAGACCCTAGATATATCAGGGGCCCACGGTGGTCCAGGGTAACCATGCATGGGGCATGGAAGTCTTGATGCGGGACCAAGCATTTGAAGTCCCCTAGACCATGTCTGGGCCCACAGATGGATCGGGTACCCATACAGGCATTTGGGTTCTTAATTGCGGGACCAAGATTGATAAGAACCTAAATTATCTGGGGCCCGGACTAGGTCCGGGGGGTGCTCCATCACACAGAGAACTCGGTTTGATCCTTAGTCTGACAGCATTGTAAAACGATGGTACATGACCTTCCCTTGAAGGGACATAACCACAAGAGGGATAAGTTCCACATTGATAAATAAGTAATAGGTTCTGCCTTTATTTGAAGGGTAGTAATGCCACCTTGTTAACCCTCTCTTGCCCTTGGTTGATTGTTTAGAGGGGTCCTTATTGGTTGTGGGTCTTGTCTTATTGGTTGTGGGCCTTGTCTTATTGGTTGGGGGCTTTGTTTTATTTTTGGGGTTAAACTTAAAGTTAATGATCACGTGTTTAAATGTAAAATTTAAACATGTGATTAATATTAATTTTAATTAACCCCCCTTACCCTAACCTATAACTATTTAAAGAACCCTCCTACTCGTGTCGCTTATTCAGCCTTCTGCTTGTGGCGTGGAGTCTCCCTGGGGTTCGCGACCTTAGATCGCTAACATTTGCGGACTTTGTTTCATGGTCGTTGCAACGGCAGACAGGTCCTTTGGCTTTGAGAACGGCATTGCCTTTTGTCTTTAGGCGCAGTGGGTGGAGCTTGTTGTTGTTAACCGGCCGTGGAATTGAGGGCGTGCCATGCATAGCGTGTGGGTCAGCACCTCGGTTGTGAGGGTTTTATGTTAATGGTATACCTGCTGTGATCATACTATTAGTGATGTACACCGCTGGGAGTGCCGCCAAACAATTCGTGTGTCTGTTGGGAATGCCAGTCCATGTACTTTGTCGCGTTGAAGGAGCCACATCCTGATAATGTAGGGTTTATTCTTTAGGAAGATTATTAAGTCGCGGTGCATCTTCTTGGATAAGACTCCTCCTGGAGGCTGGCCCCATTTCTTGGTCTTTGTATTGTTGTTGGAAGGCTACGCTTATTACAATTAAGAAGGGTTTACTCAGATAGTGGGTTAGTTGGGAACATGACTGGGAAGAGGTTTGGGTCCTTTGATTTGTTTTCATACCATGCTTTGGTGGCGTGAAGTTCCTTCAATGCTGGCAATGAATCATGTGAGAATCTTGGAAGGCCCGGAACTGTACGACAGCTGGGCCTCTATCCATTTAACAGTATGTGCTTTATCTCAGGGCCAGAATTGCAGGTGTTTACTAATTGGTTTTCAGGTTCAAACCAGAGTTCCTTTGTGAAATGTTTTCTTGAACCATTGCCAGCTAACATTATATATGGAATTTTAAATACTTGCTTTCTTCCCAGATTCTCCAGATAAATTGCATTGTTCCTCTTCATAGTCTGCATGCAAATACGATTTATAACCAGTATAGATCTGTTAATGCTTCTTTTCTCAGAACTAAGTTATAGATCATCTGTTGTTGAGTTGCTGTTATAGATATGATGTTACAGATCTGAGAATTATTGCATGTGCATTGTGAACTAAGTTCTTTTTGTTGCTGATACTGTTTGTTGTAGATCTATCTTCTATGTTTTATTCCGGATCTAGCGAGACAGCATTTTAGTAGAAATGATACTGATGCATTATTACTTCAAATCTAACAACAAATCATTAAAACAACCTTTATGAATGGGTAACCACAAATTATAGAAATATACTTGCATATACAGTGATACTTGAGATAATATGGATTACGAAGAAAATTAATTAAATACATCAAAGGAAATGAAATGGCTGAAAATGCAAAATTCAGTGAAGCAAATGGCTTTGTAAATTTAGAATTGAGACTGTTAGTACTGAGAGTCATCCTCCGATTCTTAGGAGGATAAGATCCGGGTACCTTGGAGACGCAATTGGATGTTTGGTTTATGGAGTGGAGGTCAAATGGACAAAACTCAATATATGAATGATATTCCATGCTATAAGCTGGACAAGAAGTAATACGGGGAAGTGAGGGCACAATAACTTCGATTCGATTGAATTGAGTTTAAGAAGTGTGAGTAGAGGAAGACTTCGTGAAGGTGGACACGTACTATGGGGCATCGGGCAGCTAAGCGGCTGGAGAAGAAAAACTTCGAGTCAAGATCCTCTTAAGCTCAAAGTTTGAGACAAATATGTCCAAACAACGGTCACAATAGCAATGAAGTCAGAAACCCTATATCACCATACGGCTACAATAGCTTCAGTACGGATCTCCGTACCCCAGCCATTACCGATTAAAGGAAAAAGATCACAAAAGGCCCGGCTAAAGGCGGATAGAATAAACAATCGGCTGCGATACAGAAGCATGGCAACGCCTCGGTAGATCGCCATGCAGAGTGTTTTGTACAATTTTTAAAAGAGATGAAAGGCTGTGACTTCTATGGTGAGAAAGTCACCAAAATCTTTATACGCAGCAGAACGATTTTAGCGTCGAAGCCTGTTTACAAAATAAGGGCTGCTCCAACGGGTTGACAACCTTAACGAATATTAAAACTATCTATTTTATAGCAGAACAATTCACCACTATCAAAGGTGCGGTGGTCATTTCAAAGCTTTAAATTGTTGAGTTCTTATCCCGGTGAGCGTGCACCTCATCGGTAGCGAATTTCCGGTCGACATGCTGGTTTTGTAAGGAAAATGCACTTTCGGTACTGTAGGCGGTTTGGATCCGATCGGGCCTTTATGCTCCATTTTATGGAGGTAGGCGAGTTTCAACCTTGACTCGGTGCCGTGCTACTTTTCTCGAGAGATTAAATTGGTGATGCTGGGGGCGTGCGATACTACTCGGATAGATTGTATAAGCATGCGATTGCGGAATTAAGCTCGAGGTGGTTTACTAGGTTAAGGCGCTTTAGTCCTAATTTCACTGCTCTTTTGCGGCATGGTTTCTGTTGTGGGACCGCTCAAGAAAATTAGCGCCCGAGCATGTTGCGTCCGTAATGGCGTAGTGTAGATCTGGTTCCGATCGAGATGGATGCATTGCTAGATTCGGTACCTGCAGTTTTCTCCGCCCACCAGCTTTGGAATCGCCAGAGTGGCTACAGGAGATACTGGTTGTGGTGAACAATAACACTTCGGTCGCCTCTACCTCCTTCAAATCAATGAGTGCGAGAGATTTTAGCCCGGGTCTCAGGACTCCGGGAAAATCGAATCTCAAATCTCCTCTGCCTTCAACTACTTTAACCCGGAGCCTCGGATCGATGCCATCGCGATCCCTTTGGATTAGAGACGTGATCTGCATTTCATGCTTTCTTGTATACATTGCCACTGCCCCTTGCCAATTCCTGGAACTGAACTTCATTGATTTGGTTGTCTATACTCCCTACGCGATCCTATTTGGTCGGACTGACTCTGTTGAATTCGGGTTTGGGTTAAGGCGCTACTCTGGGGCAGCTGGCAGCACAGTGCGGGAGCCGTGAATTTGGACAAACTCCGCCTTGACAACTATATGTGATAATTTGAAACTCCACCGGGGACCGGCACCCTCCCTGTTGCCAAGAACAAATAGTTCTGGTGGCACTAAGGCGAACAATGGAATTATTTAAAAAGCATCACGCTGGAAAGCGGGGCTGTTATTACACAATACTCTACTAAAAAGCGAAGAAACCGACGGGCTCTAGAAGGGTTTGTTTGTACGTCATACCTTGTTTTGCCTTCGGGGTGGCAAACTCCCTGCCTTCCATTCAAATGCTTTATGATTGGAAGCTCTTTACTCAGTTGGCGATCAATAGCGGATAATGCAAGCGTGACAGTAGAATGACTACATCCTTTAACTTCTGAAATTTGAGGATTGGGAATGAGTTAGAATTAGCTCCAAGATATGACGCATAGTACTGACGACTCATAGAATAAGTTAGCAAACTCACGGAGAAAGTTTAACAACGAACTGACAGTTAAAATACGGTATGCGGTGAATATCTGGTAAGCGCCAAGTGGGTGGCTGATCGATCTGGTGGCGGCCCGGGCGATGGTTGCTCTCTTGACCGGGGCTACGGACAAGGATAAATTGCCCTCGGCTCTTCCTCTTCTTCATGGCTTTCCCAGGGATGATTCACCAATCATCGCCAGCGAGGGGCGGGTGATGGAAAGCTCTTTTCTTCAATCTGTTGCTCGATTGACTTCTGTAGGCCAAGGACGGTTGATTTTCTCACAATCTTTCTCTTTATTGAACAAAGGATAAGACTCCATTGTATTCTCTTGTAAATCCTGCATATCGGCTTAGAATGCGATTCCTTATTTTCATCATGCAGTGCGGTGCCGGGTGAGATCTGCTTCGTTCTGGGGCTGCGAGCAGGAGATAAAGCGTACAACTTCTCCCTTATCCTTCATGACTCTCCCAAGGATCAGTTGACAAATCATAATATATAGAACTTCATGGTAAGAACCTTGCTCTTCGTCATCTTCGGCCGGGAATATTCATCGCTAGGATTGTTTGTTGATGGCGATGTCAAATCGCCTTCTTAGGTCATAGCGAGGGGTTGCCAGAACCCCTGTTTTGAGGGCCAGTAATATCTGCATGCCACCAGAGCAACAAGCATGATACGCCTTCAATTCCTCTATTCTTGAAGAAAGTGATCATATCATCTCCATCAACTCCTCCAGGGCATGTCCCTCATCCTCCGGGCTTTCATTGAAACAATCCTGTATCTTGATCATATCCTGGAGTATTCCTCTACCTTAATTATGACAAATTAAACTTCGGAGAATAAAACTTTCGACCGATGTTTATTAGAGAAGCTACATTCTCGAGGGAATGCACTTGAGGGCAGAGTGATACCACTGAAGAGCATCTCCTGCTAATGAGAACATGAACATCTTCAACCATCTTCATGATGTATCTCCCCTTGATGCATGAGTTCATAAAACTCGTAAGGTTTTGAGCAGGGTTGTCCTCTTTAAACTCTCTAAATATGGGCAAATAATCCTCCATTCATTTAGATAGGAACAACATTAGGGAAAGCGAGGGCAGAGCAGGGAACAACAAAATTAAAGGGATCAACCGGTGGCGGGATTTTCCATTCCAGACGATGGATTCACTAGGTGAATGATATGCAAAATGAGTGTCTCTAGTCTTTGTTCGGAAGTCGAAGATCATATCGATGGGTGTGTTCTCGAGGGCTATAGAACATGGCGGCGCATTTACTGCTTGATGGAGTCGAGGCGATTGGAGTGGCAGTGCAAACACAATCCTTCAAAGGATTACGATGTCGTGCACCTTCATAATCCAGAAGTTTGTTGTCGGATTCTACCCGGTGAAAATCTTCAATTCCTCCACAGCGTGATGCCATGAATATTATGCTTGAAACCACCCTGGATTAGCGGGGAGGATCGCCAATTACCCATCAGAGTTTTGGTGGATGTTTGGTTTATATATGAGTGGAATGAAATGGACAAAACTCAATATATGAATGATGTTCAACACAAAGATGGATAGGAGATGCATAGGGAAGTGAGGGGCACAACTATATTCAGTCGGTGAATTGAATTTAAGTGTGAGAAAAGGTAAGACTTAGTAAGAAAGATTATGGACATTTGCTATGGGCATCGAGGGCCTTCAAGCGGTACCAATCGAAGTTTTTGGTGGATGTTTGGTTTATATGAGTGGAGGTCAATGGACAAAACTCAATATATATGAATGATGTTCAACAGGCCCCGGACAATAAATGTCTGCGAGGAAGTGAGGGCCACAACAAACTTCGGTCGATGAATTGAGTTTAAGTGTGGCGGAGGGAGGAGCTTGAGTGAAAAGGTGGACAAAGGCTATGGGCATCGGGGCCTTCAAAGAAACATGAAGAAAAACTGGACTCAAGATCACTCCTTAAAACAAGTTTCAGACATTGAAATATATCCAAACAACATATTCACAACAACACAATGATCAAACCTACATCCTCATGCAGCTAAAACAACTCGAATGGATCCTCCATGCTTGAGACTTTCAGCGTAAGGGGAAAATAGATCACGGGAAAGGCGACTGGCGGTCCCGATACATTTACCAATCAAACCCTACATTACCTTGACATAACAACCCTCATTTGGATCCTCCAAGCTAGGTGTTTTATACTTTTACAAAGAGATAAAAAAGAGGCAGAGCTTCTATTAAGGCAAGAAGTCTCAAAATTTTATACATAACCAGAGAATAGTTACGGCATCAAAACATTACAAAATAGGGAGCTACGCTCAACCGGTTGATGACCTTAACAAAATAGTAAAACTATCTATTTATACTTAGAACAATTAAGCCACTACAGAGTGTGATCGTCCACTACATTCAAAGCTTTATTGTCCAGCGAGTTCTTATGTCCCGGTGAGCATTACCTCATCGGGTGTGAGAGTTTAGGTCGATATGGAGTTTCGCGAGAAAATTGCCCACGGGGGTACCGCAGTGATTCGGTCCATGAACCTTCCTTACCTTCCATTTATGGAGTGAGAAGAGGTTTCAACCACCAACTCAATTTTCATTAAATGCCTTTCCTCGGAGATTGAATGAGCTAATGCTCTGGGGGTGGCCATGTGCTGCTCTTGGATAAGATGCCATATAAACATGTAATTGAAATTTCGGAGTTGTTTTGGTTCCTCTTGCTTTGGGCTTCAATCCACTATGCTTCGCCACGTAGCACATTCCCTATACCATGGTTTCCATTGAGGGACCACTCAAAGAAAATTATGCGTAGGAGCATGTTGCGTCCACGTAATGAAGCGTGGCCATCGATCTTGTCGCAATCCACGATCTGCTTGGGTGCACCTGCTAGATTCAGTGCTACTGCCAAGTTTCTCCACCCGCCAACTTTGGAATCACGCCTGTATTGGGAGGCAGCTAGTTTTGGCGTTGAACAAACACTTCTTGAGGATCGAGATCTACCTCATACCGATCAACGGTGAGATTTGCCCCGGGTCCAACGGACTGGGAAAATCGAATCTCAAACCTCCTCTGCCTTGAACTGCTTTTACCCGGAGCCGAATCTCAAACCTCCTCTGCCTTCAGCTGCTTTTACCCGGAGCCTCGGATCTGATGCCACACGTCCCTCTGGATTGGACGACCTAGATCTACTTCGCATTTCGTGCTTTGCTGTATCTGCGCCCTGCCCCTTGCCAATTCCCCGAACTACGAACTCGCGAGTCCGTTGATCTACCGCCATAAGTCCTGCTGGATCGGACGACTCCTGCTTATTTCGGGTTTCGGGAGTTCGGGCCTTTGCTCTGGACGCTGCGCTTTGACGTTTCTTATGTAGGCCGCGGACTTGGACAACCTCCTGCCCTTGACAACTATATGTGATAACAAAGATGAGTGCCTTAAAAGTATCGTGGGCAATGTAGATTGAGTATTTTATTAGATTTATTGATAGTAGGTTAATGAGGTAAATTTTATTTGCAGGAAAGTAAAGTGTTTGAACTAAACTAGATTTGGCCTCTCGAGAGATTATCCCTTTAGCTAAAAGATTTGTTGAGAACTTGCTGAAATCCAATGGTTTCACCAACAAGCCCATTAGAGGTGTCGGATGTCCAACAATGAGGGGAACAAGCCCTCAGTATTCAGTGAAACTTCGCACACTCCCCCTAGGCGGTTCTTAAAGACAAGCAATAAGTCTCTTGAGATTTCCCTATTAATCTATCACCAATGACCAGCCCAACGTGTATGAAACTTACTTCCAGAAGATCGAGACAAGCTCACAACTAGAAGGGTCAGGAACAACACTGTGAGCTAAGGAGAGTTGTTTATTTTAAACAAGAAATAAAATTGCTGAAAAGAAATGTCTTCTAATTACTAGTCTTCACTGACCAACCTCTTTCGAGGAGTTGAGAGACGGTTTATTGCCAACTTTGAAATTACATGAAATAAAATTGCATAAGGGAAATCTAATCTATCAATTAATGTATTACTGTTCCAAATTGAAATCTAATCTAAGTGTTTGTTGTTGTAAACTTTAAAGCAAAGAAAGAATGAAAATGAGAAACTTGCTTCAAGACCACAACACCAACCCCCTAGGGGGGAAAGACAAAGTGAGGCCTCCCTTGGCTCACTTATTTTATTAAATCGGTTACAATTGTCTCTTGAAGAGACTTTGGATCTTTTTAAAATAGAGATAAAGATTCTTATAAATGGATAAAAAATGTAAAATTACACTTTTACAACATTTTCAAAGATATAAGGTAACTTTGGGGGGTCTTGGAAACTTCAAATCTTCAATATTTGGACAACGTATCCCTTTGTTTTTGCATAGACCTGCACAAAACAACAACCAAACCAAGATATAATATGCCCCAAAACACTTTAAAGGTGTCTTGGGATGTTAGTAATAAAGCCCCAAAATTTTCCTAAATAAATTTATTGAAAAATTACAAAATGGAACCAAGGAATCAAGCTAGAAAGCTTACTTCCTTGGGATCTTTTGCTGCTGTTTTAAGGAAGCAAAATGCAAGCACTAAATTGCCAAATAATTAAATTAAGTTCTTAGAGAAAGCAACTATCTTTTTCCTTTAAAAAGTTTCTTTGAAATGAAACTAAGATAGCCACTAGCAAGCTAGATTTATAAATAAAACCTTGCTCTAATCTACTTGCTCTTTAAACATATGAAGTATTGAATGTATTCAACTTTTAAATCAGCAACCTTTACTATATATGTACTTGAAATGAGTAGCCAAAAACAAAAGATTAATAGAGTGAGAAAGAGAGGAAAGAAATTGCTTTGATCTTCCTGGAAACTTGGGAAATTGAGTCTTGTTGATGGATCAAAGAGGGACTATGTCTTTCTTAGATCTTGAAGACAAAGATAGGTGCAAGCAAGCCCAATCTCCTCTTCAAGTGTGAGAACCTGCAACACTTGTAGATCTCTTGCCAACAAAAATTAGTAGAACGGTGCTATCTACACAGAATGCTTCATAAAGACATATGCATTAAGCAAAATGGATATGTATTATAAAAATTTCTGATGAACATAAGCAATAAGATTATTAAGCAAGCAAGCTTTTCTAATCTTATCCTACTTGGAGATAGCTCCACTAGAAGACTACTTACTAAAAATTGAAACAAGAAAATCAAAATTGCAAATTTATCTCACAAATTAGCACATTGACGTAGATGCTCCACACATGAAATTGACACAATAATGTAACCTCCAAAGCCTTTTATTCCAATTCACAATGATGATACAATAGCTTACAAATGCGATCATTCACTAGCTCCAACTAGTTTGCAAATGAGAGGATGCTTTATTATATAGAGAGGGAAGAGGATGCCAAGAAGAGTAGAGCGCACCACTTGGAGAAGAGGGGTGCACCACTTGGAGAGGAAAGGCTTGCCAAGTGTGATAGAAAGGGCTGCTACATTCCTCAAAGCTTCCACAATCCGCCACATAAGAAGTTAGGTGGGGCAAGGAGTTGCCACCTCCCAAAGTTTGGTGAGCTCTCACATGGGTGTGCTACCTCTCTCAAGGAGGGCACACCTCTTCTTGGCCCACACTCCAAAACTCAATAAAACATGTGCTTTAATCTCCTATTAAGCTTCCACATGTGTCAATCAGCCTTTGTTAACTCAAAGAAGGGTAGAGTCAATTCAAAACATGTCCCATACATGTTCCCCAAAAAGTAGGTTCGCTGATTTTTTTTGATTTTGTCTTTTTTGGGTTTTGTGAGGAAAATTAACTTTTTAGTGATTAAAATCATTAATTTCACTCACCAAAGTGGGTACTCAAGTAATGTGGGTGCTCTAGGTCCAAAAATGAGCATCCCCAAGGCATACAAAGTCCCCTAGTACCACTTTTTTATTACAACTTTAATTTACAATTAAAAAATGTTTTACGGAAATTTTTAATTAACTGAAAAATAAAAAAAATCCTAAGGGGGACTTAGCACATTTCCATAAAACTTTAGGAGGATGTTTAGCATGGTAATATACGTTAGACACTAGTCTTAGATCCATGCTAAGGCCTAACCATGAGTATATACTCCAGCTTTGGAGAAATTGAGTTAAAAAACTAGGAAATTATAAATTGTTTAGACAACAAAATATAATTAACAAGTTAAAAAAAACACTCCAGAGTAACAACTCATGCCTAAGTCTAAGGTGGCTAAGACCTTTTACAAAGTTCATCATGCAACATCTCTTATTACAATTCCCCGGAGGGTATGGAAAATGTGGAAAAAGTTTGGTCTGATAGATCGACTGAACTTCTGAACTTTGAGAACAAGGAATTGTTCAATTTTTGGCAGCTTGCTGGAAGTCCATCCTAGTGCAACTTTGTAATGTCCCCACTTTGGGACATCATTACATTGCAGAGGTTTATGATGACCAGAGTAGCCAGATGGATGTTATAGCGAGTACAAGGATTATTGAGAGGCATTTTGGGGTCCGGCTTGCATTACTCATCCCATTTCATCATTATGATCCATTCCGCACAGGTTGGCTTTGGTTTCGTTGCATTCCGTCGATTTCTATGCTTTTGAGTATTTTGAGCTATAAGTTAATTAAATTCACTAAAGAGGTCATTTTGAGCACATTACTTGGAGGAACCTCTCAGTGTAATAGCTCTTTGGAATCGGGAGGAGCAACACTACATAGTACAGGATGGGATGGTGAGAAGTGACTTTCAGTGGCCAGGGAAGCCATAAGAAGAAATAAGGCGCTTTTCAGAGGTAAAAAGGTTAATTAATTAATTAAAGTGATTTAATTAATTAATTAAAAATTCATAAAATCAAAGTCACTTTGGAGGGACAAGGTGAGAAAAAAGAGTATAAAGGAAAGGCAAGGGCCTCTACTCATTCATTCTTGTATGTCTATCATTTTGATATTTGGCCTCTAGCTAAAGGGCCCATCTCTTGGGGGTTTTGAGGGTTTTGACTTAACAAACCCTAGAGGACGATTCGGTGGTGAAAGATTCCACCTAGCTTGTCCTAAGCTTGGTCTCGGAGATACAATACTCTCCCACACCATTCTAGTTCTAGATCTACTCAGTGCAGAAGGGTTCTACACCAACCACATGCACAGGAAGAGAAGGAGGGCGCACCATTGGGGGTTTCCAGCAAGGGGGGCGCACCATTTATTGAAGGAAGGTTCGTTGCAGGAGTTTGAGGGATCCCTTGGAGATTTGAGCACTTGGGTTTTACTTGCAGGGCCTTGGCCATGATTTCTAGTGCCTCTTGAGAGAGTTCTATGGTACAGATTATTTCCTAGAGCATTGGGACGAATTGGAGAGAAGGTGGACATTTTGGAGATTCAGATCTATTCAGTTTGGAGGGGTTATACTTTAGATCTGACCCTGAGACTTCACATAGTGACTTGCAGTGTCCCGATCTATCTTTCTAGCAAGTTTCAGGGCATTTGGAGGCCTCCTTCATGGCTGAAATTATAGGGTTTGACAGTTTTAGGAGGGCACAACTCCATTGGAGGAATCAACATTTGGAGGAGTTTCCCTTGGTATTTTGGTTTGAGATTTCAGGAGGGGATTCTACGCATCCCGATCTACAGTTCGACATCTTCAGCGTAGCATTTGGAGGCCTCCTTCATTAGGGCCGAAATTATAGGGTTTGACAGTTTTGGGAGGGCGCAACTCCATTGGAGGATTCAACATTTGGAGGAGTTTCCCTTCGTATTTTGGTTTGAGATTTCAGGAGGGGATTCTACTTATCCCGATCTACAGTTTGACATCTTCAGCGTAGCATTTGGAGGTCTTTGACAGTAGGGCCGAATTGTTGAGTGTCTTCAGGGTTTCAGTAGGGCGTGTGACATCTTCCAGCTTGGGGGTTTAACATTTCNTCGTTGCAGGAGTTTGAGGGATCCCTTGGAGATTTGAGCACTTGGGTTTTACTTGCAGGGCCTTGGCCATGATTTCTAGTGCCTCTTGAGAGAGTTCTATGGTACAGATTATTTCCTAGAGCATTGGGACGAATTGGAGAGAAGGTGGACATTTTGGAGATTCAGATCTATTCAGTTTGGAGGGGTTATACTTTAGATCTGACCCTGAGACTTCACATAGTGACTTGCAGTGTCCCGATCTATCTTTCTAGCAAGTTTCAGGGCATTTGGAGGCCTCCTTCATGGCTGAAATTATAGGGTTTGACAGTTTTAGGAGGGCACAACTCCATTGGAGGAATCAACATTTGGAGGAGTTTCCCTTGGTATTTTGGTTTGAGATTTCAGGAGGGGATTCTACGCATCCCGATCTACAGTTCGACATCTTCAGCGTAGCATTTGGAGGCCTCCTTCATTAGGGCCGAAATTATAGGGTTTGACAGTTTTGGGAGGGCGCAACTCCATTGGAGGATTCAACATTTGGAGGAGTTTCCCTTCGTATTTTGGTTTGAGATTTCAGGAGGGGATTCTACTTATCCCGATCTACAGTTTGACATCTTCAGCGTAGCATTTGGAGGTCTTTGACAGTAGGGCCGAATTGTTGAGTGTCTTCAGGGTTTCAGTAGGGCGTGTGACATCTTCCAGCTTGGGGGTTTAACATTTCTTACGGCCCAGATCTACTCTTGCATTGGTCTTCAGTGAGTATTTGGCCTTCGGAGGCTTATTGTAGTCTTCTTGTGGGAGCATTTTGTAGCAACTTCTATTGTCTATCTTCTTAGCCATCTGTTGAGCATTCCAGATCAACATCTTCATTGTAGCAGGTTCTTCTATTATTATGAATAAAATCAGATTTGCAGTGTTTTGGCTTGTCTATCATCTTATTGATCTTGCATATGGTTGAGGTATGTTCCATGATTGTATCTTCTTGTTTATTGCTGCAACACACATATAAATCATCAACTAAAACCCTAAGGCCGACATCAAGAGGCCATCCTGCAAGTAAACACATGTAAACAAGTAGATCAACAAAGTATTTGACGAAATGCCACAACCAGAAAAGTTTTAAAAATACACCCAAAACTGTGATGTTCCTTGCATCTTGGTTTGGGAACATTACAAACTTGGTGGATAACAATGATGATAGATCTCTTAGTGTTGTAGGGTATGGAACAGTTCATGTAGATAATGGTCATTTCAATGATGTATTATGTGTTCCAAGTCTTTCCTGCAACCTTCTATCAGTATATCAAATCACTTATTGAGGTGAAGGTAAAACAATAGAGTTTTCACCTCACCAAGTTGTTATCAAGGATCTAAAAGATCCTAAGCATGTTCTCGCATATGGAATTGCTGATATTATTACCAGGTTGTACAAGTTTAACAACTTTGGGTCATCATCTTTTCCATCAATTTTTGCTGTTCATAGTGATGACCTGAGGAAACTTTGGCATGAGTGGTTTGGTCATCTAAACTATCGCTCATTGCAACAACTATGTAATCAACATATGGTGATTGGTTTTCCTCTTGTTTCTTGCAGAGATGGTGTTTGTGCCGGTTGTATTCTTGACAAACATCATCAGGAAAATTTTGACAAGCGTGCCTCTTGGCACACCTCAACCCTATTACCTCTCCAAGAGGTACACTATATTTTCACTTGGCTACACCATTGTAAGCCCAAAGATGCAAGTCAAAAGCCATGTAAACCATAATGGATGATTTTGTAGTGGACTCTGTAATATCCCTAATTCCGTAGATCGAAATATTTGCCTCTACTGGCGATTATTTGCTGCCGGAACTGATACACTTTGGGTTTTTGGATGCGTTTAGTGATTGGTTTTAATATGCGTGTGATTTTGCATGTGATTACAATTGTTTAACAATATATAAGCAAGTACGCAAAAGATAAAGACACAGAACAATTGCAACAATGTATTATGAAAATGACTGGGTACAATGTCGCATGCGGCTAAATAAAATACATCTCTCGGCTAGATCAGAGACAAAAGGGTCTTAGCCAGAATACAATAAGCAAACTGAAACAATGATAACCAAAAATAGAAGAAGGCCGTTGGATCAATGAATGAGCTATAGGATCTGCTGCATTCTATGACAACTCATACAACAACTGCTACAAGACTGGAAAGTTCGCCTTGGTGGCTAAACTCCTCGGATCTTCCTGGAATCTGTCTCAAACAATGCGCCCTGACCTCATGCACACTCTTTGTGTCTGTCCAATTGAAGATCGACCCTCTGCAAATTTGTACGAACTCTGGATGGATCCCCCTGGGGGAATGTGCCCCAACTACTGCCAACAACTGTGCCCTAGAGATTCCACCATCAGAATCTGGCTATAATAGTCTCAAAATGAGCGCCCTATGATCCTCTGTAATGGGTCGGAAAGGTTTCCCTGGGTGTGATCTGGTGATCTCTCGGGAACCCTAAATGTATCCTCCCAAACTGTTGCACACTCATTGGCTGATTGATGCGCCCAAGATGATTTCTTTGTCAGAATCTGACGAGAAACCAGTCAATAGATGCGCCCTACCTTCCTCTCAACTAGGTCGAAAGGGAATCATTGGATTCTCCTTGGCTGGCACAAGTCGAATCTCTAAGTCTCCTTAGAAGTTGCGCCCTCACCCTAAATAAGTGTGCCCTTGCTGCTGCAACCTGTGTAACTGCTGCTAAAGATCAATGGAATATTTGTATGATCTCCCCGGTGACTAGGGTGTGTCTCTCAACACCGAAATCAACCTTTGGGTGTATTCCTCCTGGAATCCACAAAGTCACTGATTCGCATGAACCTGTGAAGTCGCCTCAGAGCTCACTCTCAAATCATAAAATCTGCATAATGAGGAGTTAGGTCGCTTCTCCTCATATACTCCTCCAAAACCCTAATTCGTTGTTGACTTTTATTTTTAGCTCAAAATCACTTAAAGGTGCTTTTACCCACTTTTCATTTAATGTCACTTTCAAATTATAACATTCTCTAGTAAAGTAGCATCAAGTGACCCTGTTTTCCCCTGAATCTCCCTGGCTATAGTCTAACGGGGATGTTTAGACTACTGAGCCCTCCTCTTTGGCGCTCCTACTTGGAAAGGGACATTACAGTCCTCCCTTCCCAAGATTGCTTGTCCTCAAGCAATACCAATCCAGGGTGCTGCAAAACCTGCTCACTCTCCCAAGTAGCATCCTCCACTAGAAGCCCTCTCCATCTGATCAAACACACTCTGATGACCTTGCTCCTCAATCTTCGCTCTCGGAACTCCAGTACCTCCTCCGGAACCAACTCTAGTTGCCCCTTCTTATCCAAAGGTGGAAGCTCCTCTGAAGTGTTGATGAATTGTCCCAGGACTTTCTTGAGACAAGAAACGTGGAACACATTGTGAATTCGACTCCCATCTGGAAGCTCTAACTCTTAGGCAACTTCGCCTACCTTGCGTATGATCCTGTAAGGCCCATAGAACCTGGGCTTGAGCTTTTCCGCCCCACTCTTCTTCAAAGACGACTGCCTATAATGTTATAGCCTCAGGAATACCAAATCCCCAACCTCGAAGCTATGATTTATCTTGTGTCTTTCTGCACTCATCTTTTGCTGATTTTGTGCCGTCTGTAGATTCTCTTTGAGTACTTTGAGAATCTCTTGACTCTCTACGATCCAGTCTTTGGCTTTGGGAGCCCGACTATCTCCGAAAACCAAGTCAATCAAAGTGGGAGCATCCTACCCATATAATGCTCGGAAGGGGGTCATGCCGATGGACATGTGGAAGGTGGTGTTGTAACAGTGCTCTCCTAGATGTAGCCACCTCACCCATGCTCTCTGCTGTTCGCTCACATAGTTCCTCAAGTAACCCTCAACCCACTTGTTGACTATCTCTATCTGTCCATCAGTTTGAGGGTGGTAACTGGTGTTGGGTGTCACCTCTGTCCCCACGTATTTGAATAGCTCCCTCCAAAACGTGCCGATAAACTGACTATCCCTGTCACTGACGATGTTCTGTGGCAACCCATGAAGTCTGAAAACCTCTTTGAAGAATAGCTCTGCCACCTGTACTTCGCTGTAATCTGTCAGAATGGCATAGAAATGTGCAAACTTGGTCAATCTGTCGACCACCACATAGATACAATCCTTACCCTGAACCTTGGGAAGGCCTGTAATGAAGTCCATGGAGATGCTTTCCCATTTCTGCTCTGGAATGGGAAGTGGCTAAAGTAACCGTATTGGAAGAGTCTGCTCTGACTTGTTTTGCTGACAAGTCACGCACTCACTGATATGTCTCATCACATCTTGTTTGAGACCCTTCCCAAGAGAATCTCTCTCTGACCTGCCTGTAGGTTTTGAAAAATCCCTGATGGCCTGCTAGTGGGGAGTTATGTATTGCAGCCAAAATCTTCTTCCCGAGACCCAATCCTGGCACTAGATAGACTAGGTCTTTGTAGAAGATGACGTCGTCGATGACTCTGTACCTGCCCATCCAAAATCTCACAAGCGAACTTGTTCTTGGAATATTCCACTAACAAGTGGGATTTCCAATCTGCTGAAATATCCATAAGGGAACAAGCTGCTGGTCTCCTAGACAATGCATCTGCCATAATGTTCTTCTTACCCTTGACACACTCTATGTCAAAATCAAAGGCTTGGACCTTTGTCACCCACTTCTGCTGACGCTCATTGAGATTCTTCTGCTCAAGGAAATACTTCAAGCTGTTATGGTCTGTCTTGACCACAAATTTGTTTCCCACCAAGTACTGTCTGAATTTGGTCAAGGCATGCATGATTGCAAGCATTTCCTTGTCATAGATCGAGTACAGCTTCTCGGGCTGATTGAGCTTCTTGCTCTCAAACATAATGGGGTGTCCTCCCTCCATCAACACTGCTTCGATCCCCTCTCCTGATGCATCACACTCCAATTCAAACGACAACGTGAAGTCTGGAAATGCTAAAACTGGGCACATGCCCATGACTTCCTTCATGTGATCAAATGCCTTCTGTGGCTCGTCGGTCTAGATGAAGGCCCCTTGTCTGGTGAGATCGGTGAGTGGTGCCCCCAACTGTGAGAAGCCTCTCACAAACCTCCTATAATAGCTGCATAGACCAAAGAAACTCCTCAACTCTGTCACGTTCTTGGGCGTTGGCCAATCCAAAATGGCCCTGATCTTTTCCTGGTGCACCTGTACCCCCTGTGCGCTGATAATGTGGCCCAATGCCAAACTCACACTTTGACTCCTTGGCATATAGTGACTGGGATTCCATGATGTTGAGTACCTCATCCAAGTGCCTCGGGTGCTCCTGCCATGTCTTGCTGTAGACCAAGATGTCGTCAAAGAATACCAATACTAATTTCCTCAAGTGATCCCTGAAAATATGGTTCATGCAAGATTGAAATGTAGTTGGTGCATTAGTTAGCCCAAATGGCATAACCAGAAACTCAAAATGACCAAAGTGGCATTTGAATGCCGTCTTCTCTATATCCTGCTCTCGAATGCGGATCTGATGATATCCAGAGTACTCATACCCCTATACAAAATCCCCAAGGACTAATTTTTTACATTTTACATCAAAAATAATTAAAAATTCCCAGTTTACAGGAATTTTAATTATTTAAAAAATCCTATCAAAACTTAATAGAATTCCGCAAAACTCTAGGAGATGTCTATTATGGTCATTTACAACACTTCCAAACCTTAGTCATCCATTGGGCTCAATCATTAGGACACCTTTCACCACTTTGGAGAATTTATGTGAGTGAAAAACTCAAGGATAATTAAAATTGCAGTTAAGCAAGATTAATTACCTAAGAAAAAAAAACACTCGATGAAATGACTTTCCTAATGATAAATTCCTAGGTAACTAGTCAAAAATTGACTCATGCTAGCATATTACATTATTATCCCACGCAGGGGAGCGGGCATTTCGAGTACATAGAAAGGCATGCCGGGGGAAAAATTTGCCTTGCTGAGTCAAAAGTCTTCAAACTGGTTGTACCACTAGGTACATATCTTCATGGCACACGACGTTGACCACCTAGTCGAAATAAGTGGTCAACAGGAGGTAGAAACTAATTGTTACAATAAAAACTATATAAGGCTAGCCCCTCCTCATTTTTTTGTTGTTGAAATTTTGTGAGATCATAATGCCCTATTTTGGAACTCAATTCTCTTGTGTCATTGTGGATTGTCTACTATAATGCTTGTTTTTCTTGGCAAAGGATTATTTTAATTGCGCTTTGACAAGGGTTCCTATAGGAGAATTGCAAGAGGTGACCAATCAATCCAATGAGGGGCTACATAGTCACGTGGAAGAAAGGAAATAGACTTTCGTCTCTTTCTTTCTGTTGCTGTCCTTACACACTTGCAAACGTGGACTAAGTCTCAATCCACTTAGTGTGTCCTCGAAGGCACAATGCCTAAATTCAAGCCCACTGTCACCTCGACTTGAACTCCTTCCGTCTAGGCTTACTCCTAGGGAAGCCAAGGGGGGTAGACCCTAGTTACTATGTGAGTTATTAGATGAAATCTAGGAGTTAATTTTAATTTGTTAAAGGTTGGGGGAAACTAGCCTATATGAGAGGCAAGCAATGCAAATGCAAAATTTCAATGGAAAAACAAACCCTTCCCTAAGACAACTAAGACTAGTGCCTAAGGTTGGGCAATGAGGTCAGTTAAGTTACAAAAAGAGAACCAAGTACAAAGAAAAGAATAACTTTACAAATTAGATTAGATACACAAGAATATAATTACAACAAATAAAGAATAGTTAGATGATTAAACAATATACAAAAGTACAACTACTTACAAAGAAATGAGATAAGCACTAGTTAGATCAATAACAATAGTGAAGCAAAGATGAACTAACTCTTCAATGGATTTTGCAGATAAGAAAAAGACAATAGCTCAAGATGCATTCACCACCAACATTACCATGTGCAAACCAAGCTTGAAGTGCCCCAATGAAAGGTGCGCAACTTCAATGAGGCAACTAGAAACACAAGTGCGCAACTTAAGAGGAACCAAGAGTTGAAAGTAAAGCCACCAATGGGCACAAGTGTGCAACTCAAGAGATGAAAGATAAAACTTGAAAGAGAAGCCTCCACGGGCACTAGTGCGCAACTTAAGATGAATTACTCAATCACAACAATGCTCAATTAAAATACTTGAAAGATAATGCTTGAAGTAAAGGTTGCATAAAATAAAAGAGCATAAACCACTTAGATAAGATTAAGAAGTTAAGGCTTAGGTTGTTGTGAATAAGTTTTAGATTTGAAATTAGTTAAGTTGCACTCCTAGACTAGGTGACTACCCCAATACTCCTACCGCTTTGTCCAAAATGATTGTTGGGTGCTCAATAAACAAGGCAAACAAGGCCTTACCCTAGCTCCACAGGTCAACTCGGAAAACTTGGGTGCTCAACAAGGGGGACACCTAGTGCCGTGAGATCATCCAGGATCTAGCACCCCAAGTAGCCTCCACAAGCCTCCTTTTTGGTGGCGAAAGTTGTATCAGTAATGGGTGCTCTAATTACTAGATTTATTGATCCTCCTAAAGCTACAAGTAAATTGATTTAGCAATTAAGATTACTTGTGTTAAGTGCTTAAGGAGATGAAATAACAATTGCTTAAAGAAAATGTAAAAGAAATGAAAGTGCTTCCAAGAGCTTATACAAGAATGAAAAAGGAAATGTTTTTAACTATTATAACATATAAACAATGAACTAAGAAGGAAATTAAAGGAAACTAGAAGCATAAAACCATTAACCATTAAGCATGCTAAATTAGCCTTACGATTTAGCATGGGTGGCAATGCCAAACCTCTTTGCTAGTTGTAGGCAAATATGAATAAAAAAACGCAAAAATTTTAGTAAACTTGAGAAATGCAAGCCCAAGAGACTCTCTTTGGGCTTGCTTACAATGTGAGAAAGTAGAAGAAGAAGAGGGTATTCAATACCTTGGCTTGGGAGGTTGTTTGTTAATGATTTGTGGCCCCAAATGGACAACACCTCCCCTTAAATGGTTCAGATCTGCAGAAAATCAGCCAGTAAAACTTGCTGGAAAAATTGCAAAACAACCAATAAATCTTGGAAAATTTCTATTGAAACAAACCAGAAATTCTAGACAATAAAAACAACATATAGTTGAATATTAAATGACCAATTCTATTGCAGCAATATACCCAAAAATGCTAAAGAAATATGAGTGTAAAGAACAAAAAATTTAGAGGGTTTCAAATGGGTGAAGGGATAAATTTCCAGATCTGAAATTTATCCTTCTTCAACCCTTAGTGATTTGCAACAATAGAGCTCAAGCTACAAAACAAAGGAGGTGAGTAGATCCCAAAAACATTAACAAAATAATTTGCTAAAGAAAGGAAACTACTACATTAAGATCTAGAGCAATACTACTATAGATCTATCCAAGCAAAATACTTTGCTTGGATCTCCTACTCTAGACCAGAAGCTAAAAATTCGAAGAACCAAGATACAAATCACCTCCAATAAGATCCAAAGCCAAGCACCAAGAAGACTCCCAATGCCAAAGAATTCCTCCAAAGATTCTTTTATTAGAAGCAAGCTTGAGCAAATACTTGCCACAAGCTTGAGAAGAAAGAATGAGAACAAGAAGAGAGAGAGAGAGAGAGGAGTGGGAGAGATTTGTGTATAGTAACAATACTCAGAATAGCTGTGAAATGAGGGGGGGTGAGCATTCTTTTATACTTGGGAGAGGAGAGAGACCCCTCTTGGATGAGTAACAAGTGTCACACGTCCAAGAGAAATAGACAAAGTCAAGGAAGAGTCACTTTTAGGGTTTTGGTAGTGAGTTAGGGTTTGAGGGGTGAGGTGAAAGGGGGAAAACACCTTATCCTATGGTCAAACATTAAGTTAAACACCAAGGAGGGCGAATTTAGGGTTTAGGTGGCTTTTTTCACTTAAACTTTTTAATTCCCACATGTCAATTAGCAAGGAAACACCACTTTAAGTTGTTGGTTAAGCAAGGGGGGTTTTTTAAGTGGAAAATTACTTTTCCAACTTAGAAAAAAGGTTAGAAAACCTTTCCCACTCTCTCTCAAACTTTTTTGCTTATTTTAACAAAAATTGACATTTTTGACTTTGTCAATTAAGCAATTAAATTGCTGACTCAAGACTGACTTGGACTCCTCATGGACAATGACCTAGCAAAACTTGTCCAATTGAGCTGAAACTTGGTCCAAGGGTGTAGGGGGTCTCATTCCATTTATTTTGAGTACACACATGTAATGTCCCCATTTTGGGACATTATAACATTACAACATTTTAGAGTGTTATGCCTACCCGAGTAGCGAGATAGGGGCGACAGAGAGTTCGAGAGATATTGAGGGGTTTTATTGGGCCTGACTTGCATTGTTCATCATCAAGATCCATTTCTCACAACTTGGCTTTGGTTCCATTGCATTACGAGGATTTTCATAATTTTGAGTTATTATGGGTCATATCTTAATTAAAGTCACTAAAAAGGTCATAATGGGCATATTACTTGGAGAAACCTCTTGGTGTAATAGCTCATCGGAATCGGGAGGAAGGGCATTACACGATAAGATGATGAGAAGTGACTTTCAGTGGCCGGAGAAGCCATAAGGATGGATAAATCACTTTTTAGAGGTAAAATGGTTAATTAATTAATTAATTAAGTGATTTAATCAAGGAATAATACAATAAAGTAAAAGTCACTTGGAGGGAAAAGATCAACAACGAAGTAGGGTTTCAGGAAGCTATAAAGGAAGGGTAAAGCCACCTAATTCGGAATTATGTTATGATTTGATGTTGAGATATTTGCAGAGGAGGAGGAAATCGACCCCCTTGTTGTTTTGTGGATTTCTGGAGGAAACCACCACCATTGATCGGTTTTGGTGTTGACAGACACATCCTAGCCTATCGAAGATACCATCCAGGTATTTCATACTGCATTACAGGTATCCAGTTCAGTGATTACGTAGCTCAGCCAGTGAGGGTGCAAGGGTTAGAGAGAGGGTTTGTGTGGCCGCTTGAGACAGTTCAATATTTTGCCGATTCCTTCCTACCCATTAGAGAGCTAGCCAGGGCGCACCTATCGAGCCACTTGTCGTCAGTTTCCGACAGTGGAATCTCCCTGAAAGAAGAAAACAATCATTTAGGTGTTAAAGTTTCTGCTATTATTAGGTTACTTTCAATTTACTAGATAACAATAGCATAGACAGGATCACTGAGAGAAACACAATCACAAGAGTACACAAGCATTTATCCTGGGAAACCTTCAAGGGGAAGAAAACCTAGCAAAACTTTCTTAATATAGATAGCCAATACAATGCCAAGATAATGAACCAGACAATAG
>SNQJ01S0110861.1:28934-39854 GCA_010110895.2 Picea sitchensis | reverse complement strand
TCCAAAGGTGTCCATGAAGCTGGATGACGTCATGGTGAAGATGGGGACGTCCTAAGCCTTCCAAGGCTAGCGTTCCACTGAAAAGGGGTCATTCCCCCTAGGTCTAGTCGTGCCGGAGTGCCTCTGATGGAATGTCCTCTTCCTCTTCGGTGCAAAAGCCCCAATCCATGTCCATCCTGTCTCTACCCCCTGATGGGGTCTCAACATCCATCTGGTGGGCTCTTCAGCCCCATGGAGGTCTGAACTGGTCATCTCCCCATGTGTACCGGTCCAAATGGTACCTGTCTACCGGGCATGTTCTTGCACATCAAAAGCTACTCCCTCCATGGGCTCATCAGTCACCGAGATCATAGCAATGTTAATCACATCTCATCATCAATATTATTAAACATATGCATAAAAACCTTGATACGTCAACCAATAGCTCAAAGACATTACAAAAACTTGCAATACAAGATTGGAGAAAAAGACAAGACATCCTATTGGGCTAGTATCCACAAGAAAAGGAAAGTTTCCAGGAAGATTTCATCCAAGCCATGTAAGTGAGGTGATGAGGCTAGGGGATGTCCAAACATGTGGGTGCAGTGTGGGCCAAGGATGCATAATGTCATCTGTGGGTGCCTTTGTAGAAGGTGAGCTGTACTTGTCATGGATGCATTTTTTCCAAGCCCGTTCTTGCCTTTATTCTTTTTCTTGCTTTATTCTTTTATTTACTTTTTCTTCTTCTTTTTCTTTTTTATTCAAGGGCTAACCAGAGGACACTGCCTTGGCATGGTGACCAGAGCTGATAGTGTTACCCACAAGTACTTTCATAGAGATGAGAAGGTTGGCTTGTGATGAGACCCTCTTTCTCTTGGCCATGCAACCAAAGGTTACTGCCCTGGCGTGGTAACCAGATGGTGGCAATGTCATACTGTTAGCTACCCATGGACCTAATACGTTGGCTTGTGATGAGACCCCCTATCCTCTGACTAGGTATTGTTTTGTTATTTTCCGGGTCCCTCTTGTTTCTTGTTGAGAGGCTTTTTACTGCCTTCTCGGGGATCCCTGGGCGAAGCATCTCGAGGTTTTATTTCTAGGCTTTTGTCTTTTACCAGTTGCTTTTACCTTCTAGGCCTTTAGCCCCTTCTTCCCACAAGATAAGGTGCAATCCTACAAACAGGTCAACCCAATGCCCGGACAAGGGGAATGGGATAGATGAGCGGGAGATAAGATGAAACAATGGTGCTATGATAGGAGCGGACGATGACTTTTCAAAAATTTTCCCAGTGGCAAACTAAGACCTATGGGCACAAGCTTGCTAGGGCACCCTGTCAATCTCCCCAAGCATGGTCAAGTGGGCTAATGTAAGATCCAAGCAGTTGTTAGAGATAAAAGGAATCAGAGGCATATATTTAAAGGTTTTAATGATCAAAAGTGACACATACCATGATAGCTGGACCAATTACCTCATGGAGCAAGAACCTCTTCTGATACAAGACAAGCTGATGGTGATGGATGCTGCTGTTGCTGACAAGATAAAGCTGATGGAAGAAGAAAAGGATGGGCCCTCTGGGCCATGCTCAGGTCAATCCTGCTCTCGCTACTCCATGTCTAGGACCTGTGGGCCTCGAGACATAATCTCCTAGTTATCCCTAAAAAACGGGGATAACATGAAGTAGCTTCAACCAAGTGGAAGGTTATCACTTCGACCTTCATTGATTGGTTATCTTGGAGACCATCCATTAAGGAGATCTCCTAGCAAATCCAAGGAGGAACCCATCTATTGTTGAATTTCTAGCATTGGGGGTGATAGTCATTCGATTCCAAATCCAATCAACCAGAAATCCATCCGACCAATCTTTAAGCTGCGGGGTCACAATTGCACAAACTAAGAGACATCTAAAGGTAACAAAAAAAGGGAAAGGTAAATCTCTCAATTTCTTCGACCATTTAATTTCAAAATATTTTAAATCATCTCTTATTATAAAAAGTACAAAAAGATCATACCTTAGCTTAGTGTTTCATTTTACATCTTATAAGCTAGTAGATCTTGGGGTTTTTGTTGCTTGGGAATTCCCTTATCCCAAGATATATTTCCCCTACCCCAAGATATATTTACCCTTAAGTTTTATGCTTCATTGAATACATCTTACATGGGTTTTCTTGAGAAATAGTGTGCATATCTGCAGATCTACATTCTTGTTGACAATAAAAGGGGTGCATATTGTAAGTATCTACTTCCTAAACCCTTCTACATCTATTCCAGATCTGATTTACAAGTTTTATCTTTATTTTCTGGTTAACATAGAAGAAAATTACAGCCCATTAAATATTAATCTTTGCTGTAATAAATTTTGGGTTCTGATTGCACTTTTCTGTACTTTTGCATGCAATGCTGCAATTTCATCACTCCATTATCTCTCATTCCTCCTCACAAGAGCTCGTGGGAAAGCCACTAGTTTTTATCTTTTAATTTTGAGACTTGGACTAGTTTGATCTCCTGCTTGGTGACAACCAGATCAACCGTCATCCTGGGGCTGGTAAGATGAGATAAGATAAGAAAATTTTATTGATGTCCAACAAATGACCACAAAAGTAGGTCAATGGGACTAGAAGGTACATCCAGTGAACCAGGGATCAATTGAGGTTAGAGTGTTCCTTGTAATAGAGTGAAGTTGTTCTGTTTTTGTAGTATCTGTCTACTTTTGTGGAAACCAAAAAACATTAACAAGTTGTTATGTGGACAATGCAATGACCAACATCCTCATGGATCCTATTCTCTATGCCAAGAATTTCCTACAGTTGAAATGGTAATCAAGTTAAGCTATCTAATTGTTAAGCGCACTTGAGCCAGAGGCGTCTTGGGATGGGTGACCACCTGGGAAGTCCTGGTTACTGGGTGCAAGCCCCGGAAGTGATGATTGATGCTATGCGATTCATTTCGCTGGTTTCAATCCCATTTCTTCACCCCTGTGAGCATCACCTGATGCAATGAGTGCTAAGTGGACTATTCAATTCATGAGAATTATTGGTCAGTTGTGACTAATACTCATGGATATGGGTCATAGATTAATGACTTACATTACGCAGTTAATCCCGAAAATGATATTTAATATGTTTCACTGTGGAAGCCCCTCCATGCTTATCTAATTGTTGTCGAGGAAAAATCATGGGGCATTTTCCTTGGCTATGTTAGTCTGAGGCTCTGGATCATATAAAATTTTTACTTATCCTTCGCTGATTAAAATGAATTCGATGTCCCTTGGTTCTCTTATGTGATAATCCTACATTAACATAGGGTCCATTAAATAATGCATAAAGTTTAGAAAGGAAAACTGTAACCATTTATTTTAGCCATTTATTTTCGATGATTACAGTGATCATTATTGATTACCAGCCATCCAGTTTAGATTTCTATGGAGCAATTGCATTATGGTGAAAAGTATCATCATTTCCTGTATTGATCCTCGATTTCTGTCCTGAGAAAGAAATTGTCTTGCATAGAATGTGATAAGCTTTTGCATTAGGGTTGGCATGGTTCAATAAGATTGACAGTTTGGAATGTGATTGTACTTAATTTTTTATAAGAAACAGATACTATCTCTCCACTTATTCCATCTTATCTTATTTTACTGTGTTTGTTTTTCTTGTTGCAGCTAGAAGTTGTGCGAGAACTTTTAATGAGTGAAATGGGAAAAACCGGTCGCTTAGAGGCACTTGTTAGTACTGCAATTTACCTGAAGGTGCTTCCATCTTTTAGAATGCCTTTTTGGTTTTCAAGTTTAAGATTATTCACTAGTTTATTTACTTGTGTGTATACTGGAATTTTCTGTAGGAGTTACTATGAAAAGTGGAGAGGAAGAAAATAGAAAGATGTTTTCTTCTTAAAATATTGTTGATGGTGCATTAACTAGAAATATTCCATTATCTGACACATCATTATCATCAGTGGATTAACACAGGTCAAATTCCCTGCTATGAGGGTGGAGGCCATCACAGACCAAGCAAACATGCTGAGATATCCAGACTTATTTTCCGTGAACTGGAAAGGATTTCATCAGAAACAGCCACATCAGCTAAGGTTGTTCTATTCTTTTTATTTTTCCAGTACATGTTCATCATGTTTGCACAAGAAATGTGGTTCCTATTATTCCTGATAATCTCTAGTTTAAATATTTTCGTCATGTCAGATATATACATTTCTTCTAGTTTCATATTTGGTTAGGAGGGTTAGGTCTTTAATTGAATTAGTAGTAAGTTATACAATGCACAACACATATTATACTTTCCAAAGATAACATGATTCTTGTGAACTTGGAATCGTGAAATTGGCATCTTTTCTTGGGTTTCTTCTATTTGCAACTTGCTGTATATATCTATTTACTCTCCCATACAGCAGATGATTCGTCTTATATCTTTGGGGAGCTATTACTTTTAGATAGTGAACCTTGTAGGGGCCCTCTAGATCTTTGAGATTGATCACTTCATTTTTCCAGCCTATCTCAGTCACTGCAGGTATCAAGTGCCTGGCAAATACTGCAGTTACAAATTGAGACAATGGTAGATCTGAGGCAGAGCTCCTTTGCACAGGTGACCATGAGGCCACCCGGGCTTACTGGTTCCCTCGTCCATCGTAGAAGGGTAACTGCCATTCCTCATCTCCAGCTCAGACCTCATGGGTAGTTGTACGTCACTGGCTTTCTTTCTTCCTCAAGAGACTTAGTTGGCCTTGGATGCTAGGAGAGTCACCGCAAGTTCCTGACACCACCCCAGGATTTCACAATTGGGCCCTCTTAGACGAGGTCACTTCCCAAAGGACATTATCAGGTGTACAATTGGTGCTCTCATAATGATTGATTGAAATTCTAGCACCTACTTTGTTTCAGATGTTGGTTAGGATTTTGACACATGATTTTGTTGGCTTCCCCTATAGATTGTTGTCTCTACTACATTACCTAGAGTTTTCAGAGATGCTCTGTGCGCTCCCTCATTGCTGTTATTACATGATGTACTCTCTTGCTCCTTTGACCTACTTTGGTCATTCATGGAGATAAATATAATTTCTTTCTTTATTTTACATATAATGTCTGAGAATGTTTCTTTGTCAGTAGTGGTCTGTCTAGGATGCTCTGAAAATTTGTGAAGATTTGCTTACGTGATGATACGTAGATTGGAGTACTTGATGTGATGTGGTCATTGTAATGCACATTAGAGAATGATTCCTCCCTTGTAAATAGAGCATACAACGAATGAATCAAGTAATGGGTTTAGTTTTCTTAAATGTTTGTTTTTTCATAGCTGCTGAACATCTTAAATTTTCAGATATTGTATTTTTGGAAACGAGATATCTAGTGTTTGAGGACTGACTTTACATCTTGCAATACATTGATATTTAGAAAGTAGACGTATGTAATTATTCATATAGGTTAGCATGCTATGCAGCCCTGCTCAAGCACTAAAAAAATGCGAAAATTAACTTATGCATTGTTTCTATGGAGGACAAGTCGTAGATCTTTTTCAAAGGTCACATGGCATCTCCCAAATCTCCCATGGTATATCCCGAGTACCCAATTCCATGGGTCAATGCAATGTACTTTTTCCTCTCTCAACACATGGGATTGTCTCACCTTGTTATGGTCCAAACGCCAAAATAGTCAATGAATACAATCCACTTGGAGGGGGCAACCTCCTTTTACAATATATCCAATTCTAAAGACAAGATGAGATCTATGTTGCAGGAAACGGCCCACTGGGTGCCATACCAATACCTAAAACGTGCCGAAATGCCAAAACGGGTATGAAACTCCATTGAAATGCCATCGGCTGTACCATACAACATTTCTCGATTTGGAAATGCCGTACTGTACGAGCAGTGACATTTCCAAGGCATTTTCTTTATCTTTCATTTTCATCCTTTTACTTAAATTTTTAACATTACCATTAATTGTTTGAGGATGTTTGAGAGTGGTTCCAACCTCATTGGACTTCATATGGAGAAAGTAGAGTTTTAGGTTCTGTTATCCCCATTTTGTGGATAACTAAGGAGATTATGTCTTGAGGCCCTCAAGTTGCAGATATGGAGTGCCGAGAGACTACATGACCAAAAATACCCTTTTGCACAGTTGGGAACCCCTCTCACCACCACAAATGGTCACAGATTTCCAGATGTCATCCACCACATTAGTTGGCTTCCGAAAGGAAGTGGGCCTTGCTCCATGAGGTACAAGTCAGTATTATGGTGAGCATCATTTCAATATTTAAGCCAATTGAGTATGTTGTATCTTAGATTGCTCTAGCTTTCATGATGTATGTTTGGGCATTATGCCTTTTGCTCTGCTTCACCTTGGTGGTTAACCTTGTGCCCTAGTAAGTGGTCTTCCTTTGGGATGGGTTTGCTACTAGGAACTCCCTTAAAGAGCTATCATACTGTTCCGAACCATACTTACCACTTTTTATCATTGTTCCCCTCTATTTCCTTATCTCTTCGGATTTTAAGGTGTATTGACTCAAGAAGGGGTTGTCCTTCATTCTATGGGAAGAAGGGGCTTGTTATCGCACAATTTGTACTTTCCCAAAGCCAAAGCCAAGTGGAAACTGAATTGGTGTAACAAGGAGGATGTCCTATCACTGTCACCTTAATAAGACACCTCTTTCTATTTAGGAGTAGTATCTCAAGGGAGACGTTCCCAGTGATCTGGGGGTTCGAGAAGGCTAAGGTAAAAGTAGTAAGAACGTCCCACCCCTCTCACAGGTCACTCTAATCAAAAGTTCCAAGGTTTTAATGAGATGAAGCAAAATAATATTTAGGTGTACCTGCCCAGAACAAGACAACAAGAAAAGAGATGCTACTTGCAAGTACCATATGATGTCAGTGCTTCATAAAACCATAGACTTTTGGAAAATGAACAAGCCGATATAAAACTGAAGCAATACAAATATTTATAAAAACAATGTATATTTAGCAACAACTACACAATTATGCCTCAACAATGCTTCAAGAATGACAAGAAATAATAGCCTAAAATTGACAGAATGATAATAGATGTCGGAAGCAATAAAGACAATGTATAATCAACTTTTAATCTTTCTTTTAGGATGAATTTGCTGCTGTTATAGATGGCTGTAGCAATCTTTTGCAACAACAGCAAATTAGTTAGTGAGTTAGTTAGAATTAGGAAAAGTCTTAAGGAAGATGGTTTAAGAATTGTTTAGTCAATCAATCACTTGCAAGGAGTGAACTAGTGCCTTTTAGGGTAATGGAGTCAAAGTTTGCAGCGGCAATTCTTAGAGGAAAACAAATGATAATAGGTGAACTAAAGGGATGGGTAAGATGATTGAGGTGTTAGTAACCTAAGGCCTCAATATCTAAACCCTAGAAGGAAAAAATGCTAGAAAGTAGGTAACCCTAGGCCCTAGCGATTTCCTTCTTCCTTAGATCAAACTTGAAATAAAATATATGAAGCTAATGAAGCAATGCTACTAGAGTGCTACAAAGGTAGGGCTCTAGTGTATTCTTCAAAAGAGATGCTTTCTAGCAAAATCAAGTAGGAGGAAAATTATAAGGAAAATGACAATAACATGTGCTTCTCCCCTAGGGTTTCAAACTAGCAATTTCATAATCTTAGAAATGAACAAGCAAATTTACCATAACCATTCAAAAATAAATGAATAATTGCAGATTTAGTTACTTCATCAAGAATAATCTAGCCACAAAACCCTAGTTGAAGACTTTCCACCATGAAAATGCCAAAACACACCAAAAATAGCCTCTCCAAGAAGTTGTGCACCACTTAATTTCAGCCAAGTACCCTTAAAGAGGGACGGATTTCAGACCTCACACTTGTGTGAGTGAAAGATGATGAAAAAATGAGTCTTAACTCTCTATTTATACAATAATCATGACCTTTAATTACAATTTCGGTCAAAAAAGGCCGACATGGCCAGTTTACATCAAAAATGCAATTTTACATAAAATTAACAATTTAAAATCCTAATTTGTCTTTAGGGATGACGTCATGCCCCTCTTAGGGCGACGTTAGGCTCCATCATGGAATGCTAGGCCTCAAAAGGCCTCATAATGTAATGTTCCCAAGCCAAGATGCCAGGAACATTGCGTTGTTCATTGATTTTTATGGGTTTTCTGGTTGTGGCATTTCGTCAAACACTTTGCTGATTTTGATCTTTTAGGTTGCGCTAGGGTTTATACTGATGGTTTTAATGTGTGTTTGCAACAATAATCAAAAGATATAGCAATGGAACATAACTCAACACGATACAAGATCAACAACACAAGGAAGAACCAAAAATACCTCAGATATGATATTATTCATAATGGTAGAAGACCTTGAGCCAATGGATCTACAGATCTGGTACAATATAGCTGAGATCTAGTAGCAAAATGACAATAACCCTCAAGCAAGATCAAGAGGAGAAGATACAAGCCTCCAAAGGCCAAATAGCTGTAAGAAATGAATAACAAGATGAGATCCTTGTCCTCTACAATGGAATCCCCTCAAACTCGCTGGGTTGCGCACTAGCTTCTGGTTGTAGCTATAGGAAGATTTTGGCCCTCTTCCTCCTTGGCACCAATAGCAACCAAAACACCGGAGAAGAGTAGATCTGAAGTCTAGAAACAAGATAGGGAAGTTCCCTTGCTGAAGAATGAAGTTTGTGCCCTTCCCATGAATAGATCCACTTCAGAAATTGCGCCCTTCCTCTAGGAGGAATCGTACCACACTCACAATAAATCAATACTTCGTCAAATCACACCACAAGTAGCCCAAGAAAGGCGACATGGCATCCACCAAGATATCTCAATAGCTAAACTTTCCAAATCTCCTTCTCCTTGGCCAGATCAAATGGATCTAGTCTCTCTAGTGCGCCCTCTAGCTGGAAACCCTCAAAGCTGCGCACCCTTCTCTTCTGAACCTGTAACTGCTGTAGATTCCACCTATAGCTGAAGTAGAAATGATGTAGAATGGTGAGGGGGGAATCTTTCACCTCTGTGATCAAGCTTGGACTAGGTTGGGTGGGATCTTTCACCATCGAGTTGATCTCTAGGGTTTGTTCAGTGAAAACCCTCAAAACCCCCAAGTGCATGGGCTCACTAGAGAGAAGCCAGATATCAAATGATAAACAACATAATGAGAGAATAGAGGCCCCTATCTCTCTTTTATCCTCCTTGCTCACCTTGTCTCTCCAAGTGACTTTTACTTTATTTAATTATTAAGTAATTAATTAAATCACTTTAATTAATTAATTAACCATTTTACCTCTAAAAAGTAGTTTATCTCTCCTTGTGGCTTCTCTAGCCACTGAAAGTCACTTCTCATCATCCTATCCTATAGTGCTATTCTTCCCGATTATGATGAGCTATTACACTAAGAGGTTCCTCCAAGTATTATGCCCAATATGACCTCCTTTGTGAATATAATTAACATATAACCCAAAATAACTCAAAATTACGGAAATTGTTGGAATGCAACGGAACCAAATCCAATCTGTGCGGAATGGATCATGATGATGAAATAAGATGAGCGATGCAAGTCGGGCCCAATAAAACCCCTCAATAGCTCCTGTACTCGCTATCACCCCCGTTTGGCTACTCTGGTTAGCATAACACTTTGTAATATAATGGTGTCCAAAAGCGGGGACATTACACAGAAGCTGCCACACGTGCCAACCAAGCCGTCCTCATGCCAACACCTTATCTGGATGAAGTCAAGGCTCAATATGATGACGTCAGGGGCCTTCAAGGGCCAACGTCATGATTGAACGCCCTTCTTTTTCTCCGGTGCAAGACTCTGGTGTCCCTCTGCCCCTGGCTGGGGTCACAACATTCATCTGGTGGGATTTTAGCCCCATGGAGGTCCGAACTAATCATCTCCCCATATGTACTTGTCCGTCAGGCATGGTCCTGCAGCAACAACAAGTACGCCCTCCATGGGCTCTGTTATCGCACAGTTTGTAGCTAGGTCAAAAGGCTAGAGGATAGAGGCCAAACTGGCGTAACAGGAACCTTCCCCACCCAATGTCACCTCAATGGGGAGGTTCTTTCTATTTAGGGAGGTTAACCCAGGGGAGACGTCCCCGACAACCTGGGGTTTTGAAGAAGCCAAAGTATAAAGGTTAAGGCAAAAGTTCCTCCTCACAGGTTACCACCAAAGGTCAGATAGTCCGGCTAATCAGCCAATAAAGAAGTGTATGCCCAAATGAGAACACCTGCCCGGAACAAGACAATAGCAAAAGAATATATGCAGGCTATAATTCAGTGGGTTAGTACTTCATGTAACTATCTGACATTAATATGTAAGCAGTGTAAAACAACAGATATTAATGAGATCAACGTTTTATCAATATAGCAATGGAGAATATCAATTCATCAATAACTATTAAGATGATGTGGCTAACAATGTATTTAATCAATCGTTTACTCAATAAATGCCTTCAACCATCATCTAATTGCTTATCATCAAAATTTGCTGCGTCAAGATGGAATAACCAAGTGTGATGTCAGCCTAGTTAGGGTTTCAAATTTAAAAGTTTTGAGAGGTTGTTGGAGCACTACCACTTCAACGTTGTGTGTCTAAGATCAGTGCCTAAGGGTAGATGGAGTCAATTAAGGAGAGGACGCAAGGTTGAAGGAATAATAGGCTAAAGACAAGAGGGAAGGGTTCTAGAGTGCTGCAATGGCAGGGCCCTAGAATCAAAACCCTAGGGGAAAGAGGCTCACTCCGGTGTTGCTTAAGCAAGACCTCGTGCTCTTTCCTCCTTCTTTAGGTCAAACTTGGCAAAATGGCTAGCATAAAAGATGAGTTAAAACAAGAGGATGAGGTGAGGGAGAGTGTTGTAATGGCAAGGCTCTATCACCAAACCCTAGAAGATGGACGGTCCTAGGTGTAGATAACCTAGGCCTGGGATGTCACCTCCTTCTTAACC
>SNQJ01S0110861.1:8243-28924 GCA_010110895.2 Picea sitchensis | reverse complement strand
GTTTAAATAATTAACCTTTCAAATTACCATTTAGATTTCCTCAACTGTCCAAGCGTTTCATTTTCTGGCTGCCTGTGCATTTCATTTTCTGTCTTTCCTAACCTATCCGCGCGTTTCATTTTCGCCACGGATTTCAACTGTCCGCCCATTCTCTACCGCTCCTTAACTGTCCCCACGTTTTCTACAATTAAAACATCCCCTTTCGGCGTTCTCAGCCGCGAAATAACGGCTGTGCTAGTTAAAATTAGGTCATTAAAAATAGCCGACAAGGCTACAAACCAAAAATCATACTGTTTTCACATTAAATGTTTTCTAAAACCTTAAATGAGCAAAATATGAGACGTCAAGCCCTCCTGAGGGAGACATTAGGCCCTTTTGGGGCTAGTCTGGCATCCAGAAGTCAAACGTTAGCCCATCCTGGGCTCCTGCAAGCTGCCACATGTGCCAACTGTCCTGTCAAACTGCCACACGCTCAAGGTGACATCAAGGCCTCCTGGGTGACGTCCTGGTCATCAAAGGGAAACGCTTCATCTGAAAAGGGTCAACCCCCCTGGGCCGGGCTCAACCAAAGTGTCCTGGATGGAACATCCTTCTTCTTCTCATGTGCAAGAGCTCAACCAATCACTGTCCTGTCTCTGCCCCTGATGGGGTCCCAGCAACCATCTGATGGGCTCTTCAGCCCCATGGAGATCCGAGCTAATCATCTCCCCATGTGTACCAGTCCAACTGGTACTTGTCCGTCGGGCATGGTCCTGCACATCAAAAACTTCACCCTCCATGGGCTCATTAGTTACAGGGATCATAACAATGTCAATCACATTTCATCATTAATTTGATCAAATATATGCATAAAACCCCTGATATATCAATCAATAGCTCAAAGACCCTACAAAGGCCTACAATACAAGGTTGAAAAGAGAGACAAGATACCCTATTGGGCTAGCATCCATAAGTAAAGGAAAGTCACCAAGGGGTTTCATCCAAGCCATGTAAAATGAGGTGGTGTGGATAAGGGATGTCCTGACATAATGGTAGAGTGAAAGTCAGAGATGCATGGTTTACCTGTGGGTGCCTTTGTAGAAGGTGAGCTGTACCCGTCATGGATGGAGACTTTTTCCAAGCCCCTTTGCCTTTATTCTTTTCTTTATTTGTCATTTTCTTCTTTCTTTTTCTTCCAAGGGCTAACTAGAGGACACTGCCTTGGCGCGGTGACCAGAGCTGACAGTGTTACCTACAAGTACTTTCACAGAAATGATCAGGCTGGCTCGTGATGAGACCCCCTTTCCCTTGGCCCTGCAACCAAAGGTCACTGCCCTGGCGTGGTAACCAGATAATGGCAATGTCATGCTGTTAGGTACCCATGAACATAATAGGCTGGCTCGTGATGAGACCCCCTATCCTCTTGGCTAGATCTTGTCCTTTTTATTATTTTCTTTGGGTCCCTCTTGTTTCTTGCTAAGGCTTTTTTTAGTGCCTTCTCGGGGATCCTTGGGCGAAGCATCTCGAGGTTTTATTTCTCGGCTTTTATCTTTTACTAGCTGCTTTTACCTTCTGGGCCTTTAGCCCCTTCTTCCCACTAGATAAGGTGCAACCCTGCAACATGTCATCCTAATGCCCGGACTAGGGGAAAGGGATAGATGAGCGGGAGACAAGATGAAAAATGATTATATGATGGGAGCGGACGATGGCTCTTCAGAAAACCCGCCAAGAGGCAAACCAAAACCTATGGGTACAGGCTTGCTAAGGCACCCTGTCAATCCCCCCAATCATGGTCAAGTGGCTCAATGTAATATCCAAGCAGTTGTTAGAAATAAAAGGACTTAGATGCATACATTTAAAGGTTATAATGATCAAAAGTGACACAGACCATGATACCTAGACCAATTACCTCATGGAGCAAGAGCCTTCTCTGATGCAAGACCAGGCCGATGGTGATGGATGCTGCTGCTGTTGACAAGACAAGTCTGGCGAGAGAAGGGAATGGTGGGCCCTCCAGGGCCATGCTCAGGTTAATCCTGCTCTCGGTACTCCATGTCTAGGACCTGTGGGCCTCGAGACATGATCTCCTAGTTATCCCATGAAATCGGGGATAACAGGCTCATAAGTCACAGGGATCATAACAATGTTAATCACATCGAATAATCCAGTTACCCAAACTTGTGCATCAAACCCCCCTTTACCTCGACAAATGCTCAAAGGCGTTATGCAGTTTAACAAGCCAGGTTTGGATAGGGTCTCAGGATGTCCTATTGGGCTAATCCTCCTCAAGTTTGGGGTGTTTCCCAGGTGAAGACCAATCTAGGTCATGTAGGTGTATGAGATGGTGTAGGGAATGTTTGGGCAAGGGGTGCAGTGATAACAGGGAATGTATGTCTTACCTGTGGGTGCCTCTGTAGAGGGCGAGCTGAACCTTGTCATGGATGCCATTGTTTCCTAGCCCATTCAATGCCTTTTATTCTTTGTCTTCTTGCTTTTTCTTTTCAAGGGAATAGTTGGAGGACACTGTCCTGGCGTGGTGACTAGTGGTGACAACGTTACCCACAAGCACTTCACGAAAATGAGAAGGCTGGCTCGTGATGAGACCCCCTTTCTCTTGGCTATGCCATCAAGAACCACTACCCTGGTTTGGTGACCAGATGGATGGGAGTGTCATACCACTACATGCCCATGGACCTTATAGGCCGACTCATGAGGAGACCTCCTATCCACCAACTAGATCTTGAGTTTTATTTTATTTTACGGGTCCCCTTTTCTTGTTGAGAAGCTATTTAGCTTTCTCGAGAATCCCTGGGCGAAGCATCTCAAGGTTTCATTTTGGCTTTTAACTTTTGCCAGCTACTTTTACCCTCTGGGCCTTTAACCCCTTCTTCCCACAAGGCAAGGTACAACCCTTACTAGCTTGGCAAACCCAATGCCCAAACCAAGGTAGTGGAAAAATGAGAGGGACAATGATGAAAAGTGGTAAGTATGGAAGGAATGGACAATGACCTTTCATAGACCCACCCAGTTGCAACTCATCCCTCAGGGAACCAGCTTACTAGGGCACTCTGTCATCCCCCCAAGTTATGGACAAGTTAAAGAGCATAATTTCCAAGCAAACGTCATGAAACAAAAGAGAGTTCAGTGCGCATATTCAAATGCTTCGAAAATCAGAGTGACAGATACCATGATATCCAGACTCATTACCTCATGGAGCAAGACCCACTGCTGCTTCAGAATCAGGCCAATGGGATGGATGCTGCTGTTGCTGATAGATAGGACGCATTGAAGAAAAGATGGGCCCTCCAGGGCCAAGCTCAAGTCATATGGCTCTCGGTACTCCATGTCTAGAACCTGTGGGCCTCGAGACATAATCTCCTTAGTTATCCCTAGGATAGGGGATAACAGGGATGAAGGCCCAGAGGGATTGATGTTGGGTAAAAGATAAAATCCTTGTATGAACCTTCTAGATGCTTCGCCTAGGGATCACCCATGAAAGTAGTGAAACACTTATCTTTGAGTAAAGGGGACCTAAAATATAATAAATAATGCTTAAAGGGTAAGTTGAAGGATAAGAGGTCTCATCATGAGCTGACCTATCACGTCCATGAATATCTAGTGGTATGACATTGCCATCATCTGGTCACCAAACCAGGGTAATGGCTCTTAGTTGCATGGCTGAGAGAAAGGGGGTCTCATCACAAGCCATCCTTCTCATTTCCACTAGGTGATTGTGGGTGACTTTGCCCTTATCCGATCACCACCCCAAGGCAGAGACCTTCAACCTCTCCTTAAAATTATGAAAGAATAAAAGAATGGCAATTAATGGGCTTGGAAAAAATGCTTTGCGGACGAAGGTACCACACAACCCTCTACAAAGGCACCCATGAATGAGACACTAGGACCCCTTATATTTCATGAGCCATATGCCCATTGAGTCTTGACCCCAACCATTTCATCCACTTTACATGGCTTAGAGAGGAATCTCTTGGAAACTCTCCTTGACCTAGGGCAAGATCTACCTAATAAGACACCTCGTCAACCCTCCCATATTCAAGCTTGACAAGTCGCATAGTGTCTTTGAGCAATTAATTGTTTGATATAGTGATCTTTGATGCACATGCTTAAGTGGCTCATTTATTGATTGGATTCACTTATCATGATGTTATGACTTGAGATCCTTGGAGGGAGGGCGCGCTCATTTATCTTTGCAGGACCTAGTTGGTGGACAGTTTTGGGAGAACAAGCCAAGCTTGGGCTTCCATGGGGCTACAAGCCCACAGGTTGGATGCCAAGGGTCCACATGCCGGATCATAGAGATGAAATATTGAATACCTAGAAGATGATGTGGAAGACCTAGCCTAGCCCCCACATGCCAAACGATTTGCCCAGGAGGGGAAAAATGTCTTCTTTTTGAGCTTGACGTCATACTTGGGTGCTAGGGTTTGGTGGTGGTGTTTCCACACATTGACACATGGATGTTTTGTGGAGGATGAGGCCTTGGCCATGAGGAGATTGCATAGATGCTTGACATGTGGCCTTTGGAGGCCTACCATAGCTTGTCCAACACCAACGACTTGTCCCAAGTGACAAAACGTCTCCTAAAGGGGTGACGTCCATGTAAATTTAGGGTTTTATTTGTGCAAAAGTGAAATTTTAAATGAATTGTTTAATATTACTTTGTTAAAGTGGGGGAGATTAGGGTTGTTGACCCCTAGTCGGGCCTAGTGATTTCCTTCTTCCTTAGATCAAGCTTGAAATAAAATGTATGAAGCTAATGAAGCAATGCTACTAGAGTGCTACAAAGGTAGGGCTCTAGTGTATTCTTCAAAGGAGATGTTTTCTAGCGAAATCAAGTAGGTGGAAAATTATAAAGAAAAGGATAATAACATATGCTTCTCCCCTAGGGTTTCAAACTAACAATTTCATAATCTTAGAAATGAACAAGCAAATTTACCATAACCATTCAAAAATAAATGAAGAATTGCAGATTTACTTACTTCATCAAGAATAATCTAGCCACAAAACCCTAGTTGAAAACTTTCCACCATGAAAATGCCAAAATACACCAAGAATAGCCTCTCCAGGAAGTTGCGCATCACTTAATTTCAGACAAATACCCTTAAAGAGGGCCGAATTGCAGACCTCACACTTGTATGAGTGAAAGATGATGAAAAATACAAGAGATTTGTCTCTTATTTATACAATGATCATGACCTTTAATTACAATTTAGGTCAGAAAAGGCAGACAAGGCCAAATTACATCAAAAATCTAGTTTTTACATAAAATTAAAGAATTAAACCCTAAAATGTGCAGTAGAGGTGACGTCATGCCCTCCTAGTGTGACGTTGGGCCTCATAGGTGGGATGTTAGGCTCCATGAGCAAAATGTTAGGCCTTCCAAGGCCTCCGAATGATGACACACGTGCAACTTGGCGCACAATTGCCTCCATCATGTCCATTTGACGTTGGGTGACGTCTAGGGTCACAAGGGTGACATCATGGGCCTCCCAAGGCCAACGTCCAGGGGGGAGAGAAAGATCCCCCTAGGTCCAGGCCTACCAAAGTGTCTCTGGTGGAACGTCCTTTCTTTTCTCCGGTGCAAGCCTTTGGTGTCTCTTTGCCCTTGGTTGGGGTCACAACATCTATCTGGTGGGCTTTTAGCCCCATGGAGGTTCGAACTAATCATCTCCCCATATGTGCCTGTCCGTCGAGCATGGTCTTGCAGCAACAAAAAGTACGCCCTCCATGGGCTCATAAGTCACAGGGATCATAGCAATGTCAATCACATCCAATAATCAAATTACCCAAACATGTGCATCAAACCCCCCCTTACCCAGATAAATGCTCAAAGATGTTATGTAGTTTAACAAGCCAGGTTTGGAGAGGGTCTTAGGATGTCCTATTGGGCTAATCCTCCTCAAGTTTGGGGTGTTTCCTAGGTGAAGACCAATCTAGGTCATGTAGATGTATGAGATGGTGTAGGGGATGTTTGGGCAATGGGTGTAGTGATAATAGGGAAATGTAGGTCTTACCTGTGGGTGCCTCTGTAGAAGGTGAGCTACACCTTGTCATGGATGCCATTGTTTCCTAGCCCATTCAATGCCTTTTACTCTTTGTCTTATTGCTTTTTCTTTTCAAGAGAATAGCTGGAGGACACTGTCCTCGCATGGTGACCAGTGGTGATTGCGTTACCCACAAGCACTTCACGAAAATGAGAAGGCTAGCTCGTGATGAGACCCCCTTTCTCTTGGCTCTACCACCAAGAGCCACTACCTTGGTTTGGTGACCAAGGATGGATGCCAGTGTCCATGCAAAGCTACATGGTGGACAGGCTCATGATGAGACCTCCTATCCTGCTAGATCTTGGGTTTTATTTTATTTCTGGTCCCCTTTTCTTGTTGAGAGCCATTTGTGCATTCTTAGAGATCCTGACAGAAGCATCTCAAGGTTTCATTTTGGCTTTGCTTTGCCAATTTCTTTTACCCTCTGGGCCTTTAGCCTTCTTCCCACAAGGCAAGGCAAGGTACAACCCTTACTAGCATTGGGTTTTCCAAGCTAGCAGAGGTTTGTACCTTGCCTTGTGGGATAATGATGAAAAGTGGTAGTATGGAAGGAATGGACGATGACCTTTTATAGACCCACCTAGTGACAACTCATCCCTAAGGGAACCAACTACTAGGGCACTCTGTCATTCCCCCCAGGTATGGACAAGTTAGAGAGAATAATTTCCAAGAAGCGTCATGAAAACAAAAGAGGTTCAATGCATATTCAAATGCTTGTCAGGGTGACACATGCCATAACGTCATGAAACAAAAGAGAGTTCAATGCACATATTCAAATGCTTCGAAAATCAGAGTGACACATACCATGATACCCAGACTCATTACCTCATGGAGCAAGACCCACTGCTACTTCAGAATCAGGCCGATGGGATGGATGCTACTGCTGCTGATAGATAGGACGCACTGAAGAAAAGATGGGCCCTCCAGGGCCAAGCTCAAGTCACATGGCTCTTGGTACTCCATGTTTAGGACTTGTGGGCCTTGAGACATAATCTTCTTAGTTATCCCTAGGATAGGGGATAGCAGCCTTAATGTGCTAGCACCTTAGAGTTTAAGCCCTACCTCTTAGTCTTTGCTATTTCAATCTTCAAACATCATTGTATTGCTGTTATAAAGACTGCATAGCCCTCAAAGGCACTAATTTTACATCTCTCTTATGGTGAAATTGATAAACAAACACTCTCTTTCTTTCTACTAATTTTGCTAACATTAACACTCACTAACTCACAAATAAACTTGCTGCTGTTGCAAAAGTTTGCTAAAGCCATCTTAATACACTTTTATCTGTTGCATACACCCTTGTAAAGGTGGTTTAACTTGCTCAAAATTTCCCTTAAGCAATTGGATAATGTTCTTTGTGATGCATGCTTAATTTTCTTGGTCAATTGTTGAGATTCTAAGCTCTTTTAATTGTTGTTGTTACAAATTCATATTGCTGTTATAAGACTGCTGTACTGCTGCATATTTGTATCAGCGATTGCAATTTTCATTGTCTAGTGTCTTATGAGGTATCAATTGCATGTTTGTACTTGGAAATCATCACATATATGCTATAAATTGTTCTTGTTTTGGGTAGGTACTCGAACATCCTTATACCTCTCAGTTTTCTTTGAGCTAGACTAATCTTTAGGTGATCAAGAGAGGGGGTGGTACGCTTGGCTACTTTACTTGCTACTTTGATCCCTTGAGGTCATCGGGGAAACCTCCCCTGTGGTGGACCTCCTCCATCACTAAAACGAGGGAATTTCTTACTAAGGTGACGGTGGTAGGATTTTCCATAGTTAAGCAAATTTGGGGGACTTGTGTTGGACTTTGCACAAGTACAAATCCTACGATAACATTTTGGTGCCGTTGTCGCATAGGATTGAGTCATTCTCCTCAACGACATATATTTTGGTAAATTTTCTCCCGAAGCCCTTATTTCTCAAGTTTACCTAGCGACTCCATTGATATATTCCTAGGTGTCATCCCACTCTCAACTTTGTGATATTGTGTATTCTCAAATAATGGAACTATGGCACCCTACGATTTTCATGAATTGTATCTATTCGTTGATGTTGATAGTATTCTTGGATACCCAAATCACAGGCTCCCATATGGATTGATGGTTGTCCAAAGCATGATTGTGATAGGTCCTTGGCTATTACCTATGTTGCAATATTTAAAAGATACACAAAAATATTGGAGCTGATACATGAAGATGTGCAGATGCGCTTGTTTTTTTTTGGCATACTGATCGAAATAAGAATGTGGATTGCCAAATATATTAAACCAAAAAGTGTATCTTCCCTTGGACATCTCATTACAAGATTTCTTGAATATTGGGGCCCAAGCGGTCAATCATCTGAAGACACCATTCAAGAGCTTCAAGTGGCTCTTCAAGAAGAAGAAACCTTTGAAGAAGAAGAAATATGTGGAGAACAGGATGGAGACTTCTCCCAGCATGTAAAAGCATAAGATTACTCAATGATATTATTAGTGAATTAGGCAATCAATTATGACTTAAATATGGCACTATGAGGCTGAATAAAGCAAGCTGTTATAACATGTATTTTCTGCAGAAAATTGCAGCCTTATGGCTGTAGCATTCGATGGCATGCAACAACAAAATTAACCATGGAAAAGTGCACCCTAGTTAGTAGACTAGGTGAGTGAAGTTACAGAGAATACTTAGAGTTAGTTTGTGAGATAAAATAGTTTTATTAGCTAGGGTTATGCAGCCCTAATGGCTGTAGGTTAAAGTTTGCAACAACAATTAAAGTAGTGGGAACGAGGGGACACCCTAGTAGGGGAAGAGTCCTCTCAATGTGGCAAAACAACTCCAAGCAAGAGATCTTTCAAAAGACAAAATTTCATGTTTTCCAAGGCAATGATTTTATATCTCCAATGCAAAAATAAATGACTAGTGCCTTAAAAAATTGGGTTAATGAAGTCAAGTAAATGAACTAGAGATGCTACTTCCTTGGGGGTGTAAATCCTCTTACTTCCCAAGGCAAGTATCTCTAGTTAGGGTTTGAGAATGAGGGGTGTAAATCCTCTTACTTCCTTAAACAAACCCTTGCAACATCAATAAACTTCAAGCAATAAATGATGAAGATTGGAGTGGGGGTGTAAATGTTCTTACTTCCCACTTATCTCCTAGCACAACAATCTTTGACTTGAAACAATGATAGCATAAGAGTAAAAGGCCATACCAAAATCAAGAAAGATGCTAAGACAATCCACCATAAAAGCTAGAAACCATTCATGCAAGGCTAGCGCCTCACTCCTCCATCAACCATTCATCAAGATAGCCATAAACAAGTGCACAAGAGACAAAAGAAGCCAAGTGTAGCGAAAATTTTAGTCCATGTTCTTCTCACAAGAGGGAGAGTTATGTTCAAATGAGATCTTATGATCTCTTATTTATATAAAATGTCACCAAGGTGACTTGTCCACATATTTAGGGGTAAACCACAAGACTAGGGGTCAACGACCCTAATCTTGCCCCCTTAACAAAGTAATATTAAACAATTCTTTAAAAATTCACTTTTGCACATAAGAAAAACCCTAATTTTACATGGACGTCACCCCTTTAGGGGAGGTTTTGACACTTGGAGCAAGTCATTGGTGTTGGAGAAGCTATGGTAGGCCTCCAAAGGCCACATGTCAAGCATCTATGCAATCTCCTCATGGCCAAGGCCTCATCCTCCTCAAAACGTCCATGTATCAATGAGTGGTAACACCACCACCAAACCCTAGCCCCCAAACATGATGTCAAGCTCAAAAAGAAGATGTTTTGCCCCTCTTGGGCAAATCGTTTGGCATGTGAGGGTTGGGCTAAGTATTCCACATCATCTTCTAGGTCTTCAATACGTCATCTCTGTGATTCGGCATGTGGACCCTTGGCATCCAACCTGTGGGCTTGTAGCCCCATGGAAGCCCAAGCTTGGCTTGTTCTCCCAAAACTCTCCACCAACTAGGTCCTGCGAAGACAAATGAGCACACCCTCCAAGGATCTCAAGTCATAACATCATGACAAGTGAATCCAATCAATAAATGAGCCACCTAAGCATGTGCATCAAAGATCACTATATCAAACAATTAATTGCTCAAAGACACTATGCGACTTGTCAAGCTTTAGTATGGGAGGGTTGACAAGGTGTCTTATTGGCTAGATCTTTCCCTAGGTTAAGGAGAGTTTCCAAGAGATCCCTCTCTAAGCCATGTAAATTGGGTGAAGCGGTCAAGGTCAAGACTCAATGGGCATAGGGCTCATGACATACAAGGGGTCGTAGTGTCTCATTCATGGGTGCCTTTGTAGAGGGTGTGTGGTACCTTCGTCCACAATGCACTTTTTCCAAGCCTATTATTTGCCATTCTTTTATTCTTTCATAAATTTTAAGGAAAGTTTGAAGGTCACTGCCCTGGCGTGGTGTCCAAATAATGGCAATGTCACTCACAAACACCTAGTGGAAATGAGAAGGCTAGCTCGTGATGAGACCCCCTTTCTCTCAGCCATGCAACTGAGAGCCATTACCCTAGTTTGGTAACCAGATGATGTCAATGTCATACCACTAGATATTCATGGACGTGATAGGTCAGCTCGTGATGAGACCTCCTATCCTTCAACTAACCCTTTAAGCATTCTTTATCATATTGTGGGTCCCCCTTTACTCAAAGATAAGCGTTTCACTACTTTCTTGGGTGATCCCTGGGCGAAGCATCTGGAAGGTTCATACAAGGATTTTATCTTTTACCCAACATCAATCCCTCTGGGCCTTCAGTCCCTTCTTACCATAGAATGAGGGACAACCCATTCTTGGGTCAATTCACCCTAAAATCCCAAGAGATAAGGAAATGGGGGGAAATAATGATGGAAAGTGGTAAGTATGGTCGTGAATGGTACGATGGCTCTTCAAGGGAGTTCCTAGTAGAAAACCCATCCCCAAGGAAGACCACTTACTAGCACACAAGAGCATCTTCGTGTGCAAGGGATTCTTCTTCACAACGACAGGGATCAAGGGCGCATTGTTTCAGTGGATAGAGCAACAAAAGGAGAGGGCGCACTAAGCTTGGGCGCATATCTCCTTGGATCCTCTGGCAAGGCTCGAGAGGAGCTTGCTATGTATATAGGTTCCATTGTATTGTATTACTTGTTGTATCCTATGCTTTAGCCATCACTTATATATACTTCCATTCCAAACTGGTTTTCCCCAGGGGGGGTTTATCCAGGGTCATGTTGACCAAAAATACGTGTGTCCTATTTTCATGCATGGTTAGAGTGTATAGATGAACATTTCATAGTTGTAAAGAGTAGAGGAGTGTTACTTGTTTTGAGTTATATTGCATGCGCTAACATTGGGTTACGAAAACACTTGCAACGACACGTCAAAGAACACTTGACCATAAAACTTATGAGCAGAAAAGTATCTTGACTGTTTGCTGTCCTAAAACGCAGCAACGGACAGTTTTGGAGATTGAAACTTAGAGCTCATAACAGGCCAAGGACAGACCTGTTTGAACAGCCTCATAGGGCCTCAGATTTCTTCATAAAGGAGGAGGCAGAGGGTGCCATCGATGATGAGGATCCCAATATAAATGATGATTTTGATGATATGTAGTTATTTGTTGTAGCATGGTGTTTTTTGGACTCTAGAGGCCATTTAAAGTCTTGATGTCTATGTATTTTGTTTCAGATATATATCGTGATTCACACTCGGTTCCATTTTCTATATTCACCCTTAGTACTTATATGCTATATTCATGAGCAAACTTTGTGTATTTGGTTTAATTTTTTATCAAATTTTGCATATTTTATGTATTTTTTAGTAGATTGGTTCACAAGCCGGTTTCTGTTCCGGTTTTGATATTTTTGGTGTTAGGGGTCTTAATCCTTGAGCATTCTTTATTTTTCTATTAATATATTTATTTTCAAGTCATTTCGGCCTACTTTGGTCATTAGTGGAATTAATATAAAATTTGATTTTCCCTACACCACTTGGGACCAAGTATAAATGATGTTCCACTGCTATTGTACTCTTTTAGATATTGATAGATACTAACTTTATATTGACCCTTGTTTTATGAAAGAAAGTTAGATTTTTTCCTTGTGAAATTTGTGTATCCAATCATGGGGAGTTTCTTCTCATACCTCGTATTTGCTTAGATTGCTATGTTTCTCAATGTGTTCCCAATGTTGTTTTCTGTTTGTTGAATTATGAGGAGAATTGGTAAGTTTCCAGAGAAAAGTGACAAGGGAAACATTATTAGTGTAAAAATTTAGGGTGCATATATTCACAGAGACCATACTAGAGAGAAAAATAAAAGAATTGACTTTGTAGTTAATTTTGCAAAACACATCTTTCCCACACACTTACAACATGTCTCGTTATATTTGATAATATCTGTAAGTAGTTAAGGTGGCTTAACCACCTAACCCCTAGCCTTACTGCCTAAATTTTACCCTGGCCACATGTCACTAACATATAAAATGACAATTATAAGAACTTTTATTACTCCTAAATATTCTTGGAATGTTAATACTTCAAGAATTGGCTGGCTTGTAGAGACTAATAACTTAGAATTGAGGTTCATTATAACTCTGAAAGTTAAGACCTTAAACTTATATCAATTTGATATTGGGTCTGTTTATAAGCCACCAGTTAAGGAATTATGCAGATCTCTTTGCACCTGTTTTGGCAATAGAAACACATCTCTGTTATTATCCAATATTTTATCTAGTAATCTTTAAAATTTGGTGAGTGTTTCTGTAGCTTTCTTTTGGTTCATTTTTACAAGAGAACTTACAAGACTATCTATGATATGATGTAGGAGGTTCTCGTGATTCGTAAGATACACCCTTGCTTGCCTTCATTCAAGTCTGAATTTACTGCTTCAGTTCCACTGACACGTATAAGAGATATAGCCCACCGGAATGACATTCCACATGATCTGAAGGTTGGTGATTATTATGTTTCTCTAGCTCATTATCTGAATTGTCTTAGCTGTGTTACTTGTCTGACTTGAATTTGCTGGCAGCAAGAAATCAAGCATACGATACAAAACAAACTCCATCGTAATGCTGGTCCAGAAGATTTGATTGCAACAGAGTTAATGCTTACAAGGGTCACTAGGAACCCTGGAGAATATAGTGAAGCATTTGTGGAGCAACTAAAGATCTTCTACAGTGAACTTAAAGACTTCTTCAATGCAGCAAGGTCATTACTAGCCTACAGTGTGTTAAGTTGATATACAAATGCATTTTAGGGTTGCTTCTGAGGATGAATACCATATCATCTGCACTGTTGTTTGATGCATCGAATAGGAATTTCAATCTGGATAATCCATGGAGTAAATACTTATCTTTCTAATTAATCGAGGTTCCTGTCAGTCAAGATTTTGCCTTTGACATGCTAACAAACATTCAATGAATCCTTCTGTCTTCCTTTCACTTTTGTGTGAGCTTACTTATCTTCTTTTCTTCTTATTTGTAAAAAATGCTACTTGTATAAACAAAAAATATAGTACAGAGATGATATACAAACAGGCATGAGTCTACCTAAAGGACAACATAAAGGCCTCTAGGTCAGACTGCACCTCAATTGCACAACCTGACACATCTCTCCTATACAGAGTCCCTCTAGCTTTAAACTGTACATCTAACTCATCAAAAATATGTCTCTAAAGGTAGAGATAGAGAACAGGGAACCACTAAAAACAGCCTCACAACGAAGTTTCCTCAAAGTAGAGTCTACCTAAAGGACAAGAAAAATGCCATTAGGTTAGACTGTACCTCACTTCTCTCCTAAGGAGAATGCCTAAAGGTTTAAACTGTACATCTAACTCATCAAAAAAATGCTTTCTGTAACCCCTCATATTGACATCAGTGGTAAAGACATATTTGCAGGAGTAATTTAAAGGGATGCTGATGGTACACACCTTGATTTTTTGCTTGAGGATGGTTGAGTATGGTGGTCCCCCTTGATGATCTTGGTTGTCTTGGTTGCTTGTGTGGTGGATTACCTTGATGCATGGTCTTCTCTTCATGATGCTTAGATGATAATGGTGATGATGCTCTTAGTGCTTTGTTATGATGTTGGCCATCTGCATTCCATTGATCAACTTGATGTTGGAACTATGATGTGGTGGTGCTTGCTCCTTGCCTTATGGTATTGCTCCCTGCATGATGTTATTGGTATGATGGATATGGATCTTGTGGAAGAATGCTCCAACATTTTACTTGCCTATTTTACTCTTGTGATGGTGCTCAATGAAGTAGAGAGTGGACTTCATGGAACACCCGCTTCCTTGTTACTTTGATCACTGTGCATACTCCCCGAGCTTGGTAATGGAGCGCACAAGTATTCTATGTGTCTTTTATATTCCCATGATGATGATTTATGATATAGACAGAGAAATTTGTAGAGCGCTCACTTCCTTGGTGCATTTTGGAGCACCTTGGGGGATTTTGCTAGGGTTTCATGGTGACATGCTATATTGACTCTTGTACAACAACGTCCTAGGATGTGAAATGTCTATTCTACTTTATTGATGATGTTAGACATGATAGACAACTCACCTTGTAGAGTGCTCACTTGGGCATGATTTGGAGTACCCTTGGGGGTTTGGTGTTGATGTGGAGACGTGAGTTTCTGATGGAGTGCTCAAGCTTCTGAGACGTCTATTGTATTCTTATGCCGATCCTTGATGTAATATAAAATTAAGCTTCCAGAGTCCTCATCTTGTTATGCACTTTGGAGAGACCTAGGGTTTTAGTCTAACACCTGGCATGGTTAATGGATCACACTCCTTGGACAAAGTGCTCTGACACTTCACCTTGATGACTGCTCCCTTCTTCCTTGGACTTCGAACACTTAACACAGTTTGAACTTTGTAGGTCATTTCGCAGATATTGAAGGAGGATTGATGACATGGCACTTTGGGAAAGAGCTCCCTTGGTTTTCAGGTGTCTATTGGGGTCTTCTACAAATGTTCTATTGAATAGACACTTGATTTCATGGAGCGCTCCTCTCTATGGTTTTCCAAGCTCCTAGGGGTAGATTGGAGGGGCTAACCCTCTCCTTGTTGCACACTTGACTCTAGCATTTGAGCACTTGGATTCTTGGTTCTATTTTCATATTGAGGTTTCACTTTATGATATAAACCACATCTTCATCAAGCGCTCCCTTGCTTACACACATGTGGATGCATTTCTCATGGATCTAGGCTATGGTTGGCAGTTTTTCTACACATGTGGAGGTTATTGATGATATGGCACTTGATATATGGTATCTACTGTTGAAGTTTTACTTATACAACTAGCAGTTATGGTTCTTCTCTATTATTACAATCATTTAGCACATTAGCTGCATAAATAAGATCACTGAAAGAGAGGCAATCACATAAACAATAGAGACACACAGATTATTCTGGGAAACCCTCATGGGGAAGAAAATCCAGTAAAACTTCCTCAATATAGATAGACCACAAACAAAGCAAAAGATCCTCCCTTACTCCTTCACTAGGAAAGAGTAGCGCACTACTTAACCAAGAGATACCAAGACACATACCAAGAACCCTCCTTGACGTCACACTTAGCTGCAGTAGCAGTTCCTCCAAGACTTGCACACTTCTTCATAGTTGTGGAGCTAGTGTGGTGAGTGTGTTCAAATGAGACACCATCCTCACATATAAATACAAGTTGTGAGGTGGCGCTAGGATTGTGACTCTTCACTTGGTGGAGCCGACTTCTCCTAGAAGTGGCTAAAACTACTTTACAATTACTAGGGGCCGACTTTACAAATACCACCATACAAATACATGTTGACCAATCCATAAAAGGGGATTTGATCTTATACAAGACCCAACTTGATCAATCCACAAAAGGGGGTTTGATGTATACAATAATGACTCAAATATAGTAGAGTATTCTTCGAAGTTACAATAATTCAACAGTCCCCCTTAACAAGAAGGGTATTCTACTGACAACTTTAATAACAACTGACTGGACTCAATACATCATCAAGAGGAGGGGACAACGTCATCAACATCGAGAACACTGTCGGTCATATCTATAGGTCATCGGAAGTTTTTCTCATCATCAACATCAGTAGAAACTGAACATCATCATCATCTGCAGCACAGAGCTAGAGTAACATCATCATCATCAACATCATGAAGCTGGAATAACATCATCAATAGTCACGAATTTGGAACAACAACATCATCAACATCATGAAGCTGGAACATCAACATCAATATGTGGCAACAAAATGAGGTAGGTGCATCAACAACATATGTGGTACAGTGGTACTTTGACAGATCGTCCTTACCGGACCTTTCGGATCTGCCCAGGAATCATAAGATTCCCTAGGATATAGAATCCTAACTGAGCTACCACCACTAACCACAGCTGACATATATATGCAAAGGTACTTTGATAGACCGTCCTTACCGGACCTTTGGGATCTGCCTAGGGATGATCAATCCCCTAGGATATAAAATCTAACTGAGCTACCCACTGTTGGTCAGGATATCATAGTATCATTAACATCACTCCCCCTTTCGAGGGAGGTCCTTTCGGACTACACCAAGCTTGTCTCAGAAGTACTCAAACTTCACATGAGACAGAGGCTTAGTCGACACATCTGCAACCTGCTCATCTATGCCAACATATTGGAGCTTTACAACTCCCTTCTGCACCTTGTCACGAATGTAGTGATACTGGATCTCTATGTGCTTCGTCTTATCATGGAACACTGGGTTCTCTGTGTAATGTCCCCACCTTGGGACATCATTATATTATAGAGTGTTATGATGATGAGAGTAGCCAGATGGAGGTGATAGCGAGTACAGGAGCTATTGAGGGGTTTTATGGGGTCCAACTTGCATCGCTCACCTTATTTCATCATCATGATCCATTCCGCACAACTTGGCTTTGGTTCCGTGGCATTCTGACGATTTCCGTAATTTTGAGTTATTATGGGCTATATGTTAATTAAATTCATCAAGAAGGTCATATTGGGCATAATACTTGGAGGAACCTCTTAGTGTAATAGCTCATCGGAATTGGGAGGAATAACACTACAGGATGGGATGATGAGAAGTGACTTTCAGTGGCCAGAGAAGCCATAAGGAGAGATAAATCACTTTTTAGAGGTAAAATGATTAATTAATTAATTAATTAAAGTGATTTAATTAAGTAATAATAAAATAAAGTAAAAGTCACTTGGAGAGACAAGGTGAACAGGGAGGATAAAAGAGAGACAGGGGCCTCTATTCTCTCATTATGTTGTTTATTATTTTGATGTCTGGCTTCTTGCTAGTGAGCCCATGCACTTGGGGGTTTTGAGGGTTTTGATTGAACAAACCCTAGAGATCAACTCGGTGGTGAAAGATCCCACTCAACCTGATCCAAGCTTGGTCACGGAGGTGAAAGATTCCTCCCTCACCATTCTACATCAGATTTATTCAGTGCAGGAGCCTTTGTGGAGGCAGGGCGTATTACTGGAGGGTTTCTACAGAGCTAGGGTGCACCCATCTTGAGAGAGTGGTTCGATTTGCACAAAGTTGATCAGATTCTCAGTAGCTATCACTCCAGGGTTGCTAGCCATCACCATAACACCTTATTACAACAGTGTTTGAGGCTATTCATCAGGCCATTCATTTCTTCTACCAGTGGGGCTAATTTCATGAAGGAGAGCATATTAGGGATTGGAGATCCAGTGATTTATGAGCAGATTTGTCATCTACAGCCAAGGGATCTTCACATATGAGTTAGCCATCATCAGATCTACAAGTTGCAGCCATTTCATGAAGATTTTACATCAGATTTATTGTGCATATTTCAGCAGGGCGTAAGCAACAAGGAAGGCACATTTTTGGGTATGGAATTTGTGGATTTTTCATGATATAACTTCTCTTTTGGGCAGCCATCATTAGGGGATCGAAAAGGAGGATCATTGACACTATTTCCTTGCCTTTTGGAGCCATTATAGGCCAATAAAGTGGCTGTTGTATTACTTATATCAGATCTGGAAATTACTACCATTGGACAACAATTAATAATAAATAAACAAGCAAGGATTGTGTGGAGGTATTTGTGCTTTTGCTGTGTATTTCTTGCATTTACTCTTATGCTTACTCTAGTGTATGTTCCATATGATTTCATGTTGTTTTATACAAGATTAAACTCAAAAACATGGATGGAAATGCAAGCTACAACCATGCATGCAATTTGTTTGACATAATACCTCAATGAGAAAATTGTCATATACATAACAAAAAACAAATAATCATAACAACAGACACTTTGGGGGTTCTAAGGAGGTTGGAACTCATCCCATTGACCTTCTAAACACATCAGTAATCTTCCTTGAGAGTTGGGACAACAAACGAGTCAATTTGCCCAAGAACGTTGAGCAAACATGCCAAGTATTTGACGAAAGTTCTCAACCAGTTAGATCTGATTTTTTTTATGTCAAGGGAAAGAAGAACATTGTGGCCAATGCACTATTGAGGAGACCTGCGACATGTTCTTTGATGGAGATTTCAACAGATTGGATATCCCACTTGTTAGTGGAATATTCCAAGAACAAGTTCGCTTGTGAGGTTATGGATGGGCAGATACAAGATGACATGTATAGGGTCATTGACGATGTCATATTCTACAAGGACAGAGTCTACCTAGTGCCAGATTCGGGGCTCAAGAATAAGATCCTCGCAGCAGTTCATGATTCACCACTAGCAGACCATCAACGGTTTTTCAAAACCTACAGACAGATCAGGGAGAGGTTCTCATGGAAGGGCCTCAAACAGGATGTTATGAGACACATCAGTGAGTGTGTGACTTGCCTGCAGAACAAGTCAGAGCATACTCTTCCAGCAGGGCTACTTCATCCACTTTCCATTCCAGAGCAGAAATGGGAAAGTATATCGATGGACTTCATCACAGGCCTACCCAAGGTCCAGGGTAAGGACTGTATCTATGTAGTGGTCGACTGGTTGACCAAGTTTGCTCACTTCTATGCCATACCGACAGAGTACAGCGCAGTTCAGGTAGCCGAGCTATTCTTCAGGGAGGTCTTCAGACTTCATGGGTTGTCGAGGAACATCATCGGTGACAGGGATAGTCGGTTCATTGGGACATTCAGGAGAGAGTTGTTTAGATTGGTGGGGACAGAGTTGACACCTAGCACCAACTATCACCCTCATACAGATGGGTAGACCGAGATCGTCAACAAATGGGTTGAAGGGTATTTGAGGAACTATGTAGGTGGACAACAGAGAACATGGGTCAAGTGGCTACATTTAGGAGAGCATTGCTACAACACCACTTTTCACATGTCCATTGGTATGGAACCCTTCCGAGCATTGTACGGATATGATGCTCCCACTTTGGTAGACTTGGTTTTTGGGGAGGGAAGAGCTCCCAAGGCCAAGGATTGGATCACAGAGAGTCAGGAGATTCTCAAGTTGCTGAAAGAGAACCTACAGACGACACATAACCGACAGAAGATGATTGCGGACAGGCACATGATAGAGCGCAACTTTGAGGTTGGGGATCTGGTTTTCTTGAGACTCCAACCTTCTAGACAATCATCTCTGAAGAAGAGTGGGGCTGAGAAGCTCAAGCCCAGATTTTATGGCCCTTACAGGATCATGCGCAAAGTAGGCGAGGTTGCTTATGAGCTAGAGCTTCCAGAGGGGAGCAAGATTCATAACGTGTTCCACGTATCTTGACTCAAAAAGGCAGTGGGACAATTCATTAGCACATCAGAGGAGTTTCCCCTATTGGATGAGGAGGGACAGTTGGAGTTGGTTCCGGAGGAGGTACTGGAGTTCCGGGAGTGAAAACTGAGGAGCAAGGTTATCAGAGAGTGTTTGATCAGATGGAGAGGGCTTCCAGTAGAGGACGCTACTTGGGAGAGCGAGCAGGTGTTGCAACACCCTGGATTGGTATTGCTTGAGGACAAGCAATTTCAGGAAGGGAGGACTGTAATGTCCCTTTCCAAATAGGAGCTCCAGAGAGGAGGCTTAATGGTCTAAACCGCCCCGTTAGACTATAGTCAGGGCTAGAAAGGGGTAAACAGGGTTACTAGAGGTCACTCCAGTCAAAGGTGTTATATTTGGAAAGTGACATTGAGCTAAAAGTGGTTAAAAGCGCTTTTAAGCCAATTTGAGCTAAAAATAGAACAAACGAGCTAAAATTAGAAGTCAACAACGAATTAGGGTTTCGGGCAACTATAAGAGAAGGTTCAATGACCTAATTCATCATTATGCATATTTTGACTTGTTATTGAGGAGAGAGGCACATTTCATGAGAGATAGTTCAGTGGATTCTAGCAGGAAGACACCAGTTGGCAGATTTCGGTGTTGAGAGACACACCCTAGTCACCGGGAAGATCATACAGGTCTTCCATCATTCTTTAGCAGCAGTTACACAGGCTCGAGCAACAAGGGCGCACTTATTCAGGGTGAGGGCGCAACTTCTGAGGAGGTTCCGTGGATCGACTTGTCCCATCTAGGGAGAGTTCAGAGATTCCCCTCCGACCCAGTTGAGAGGAAGGCAAGGCACATCTTTTGCCTGGTTCCTTCAGATTCTGACGGAGGAATCATCTGGGGTGCATTTTCCAGACATTGGGAGTGCGACACTTT
>SNQJ01S0110860.1:1084-22680 GCA_010110895.2 Picea sitchensis | reverse complement strand
TCTGTGACTGCCTCCACAGCCTTGGGCAAATTACAGGGTGCTAGCAGGTCATACACATAGACATACAACTTAGATCATTGACAGGTGGGACACCTTCACCCTTCACCCTCCACCACCTCCAAGGGGTTGAAGGAGTTTGCATGTGTTTATATGTAGTACAAATGTATGCCTTCAACATCTTAGAGGGTGGTACACTTTTCAAGGTAAAGGTGTGTGTGCATACGCCTTCTCAAGAGGGCAAAGGTGTAGCACTTAGTGGTGAGGCACCTCCTAAAGGATGAAAGTGCATGTGTTACACGTGTGTGCATGCACACACACACACACACACACTCCTCTGGACGATGGGTGGCACCATTAGGTGGGACACCTTCAACCCTATGAAATATCATTTTTCAAGATTAACTATGTACTCAAAGTCATACTCATCCTTCATACATAAGTAATGCTCGTAGGGGTGAAGAAGTGAGAATGGAATCAATGAAATCAACTACATAATTTCAATCGTCACCTTTCGAAGATTGCATTCAATAAGTAGGATTTTTCAAAACTTTTCTTTGTTCATTTATAGGTGATACTCATAGGGGCAAAGAAGTGAAATTGAAACCACTGAAATGAATAACGCAATGTCAATGAAAGCTTCATGGACCTGCACTTAGTAACAAGGAACTTACCAAGAAGGTTACTCATCCCAAGACTTCTATAACTCAAGCACACTTAACTATGGGGATTTTCCCCTTATTCGAATTCACTTAGCTTACTACCACATTTGTAAAACCTTAACACATATTATGCTTTGTGAAATATTCATTAAAAACCCCATTCTTTTTGTTTAAACATATGTAAGGCTTTCCAACATTATAAAATATTGTTTATTAAGAATAAATACATTTTCAAAATTATTCATTTATAACCCATATCTCATAAATGACATATATATCTTATAAATTATTTATTAAAAAAAATATTATTTTTTTAAACGTGCATGAAACTTTCATATTAAAACACTATAAAATATCACAAAAAGGTCATGACCAAGCCAGACACCAACTTGGTGTATGAGATCCCCTTGTTTGTTGGACAAGCGACCCCCTCCGCCCAACAATTTGACTGGTAAAGTCTACGAAGGTATACATACCCTACCCCCTTTGGATTTGAACTTGTGACCTCTTAGAAGGAAACACTTGTTCTTAACCATTAGGCCCACTAAAACTCTATGATTAAATTAACATTATAAATTAATTATTATTATAAATTAATACTTACAAGATTTTTCATTTTCCCATATATTTTTGTGGAGCTCAAATATTCTCTCGCTCTATTTTTTTATTTTTTTTAATAAAAGGACTTATATATATTTTTTTATTTTAATAAAAAAACTTATATATTAAAGTTAAAAATCACTCTGATGCTGGGCGCGAAATAAACTCCCCTTCATTGTGTTTTTGGCTTTTGTCAAATATTTTTATAAAAGATAAGCCAAATATTTTGGCTGTTGTCAAATATTAGAGGACCTTTAAAGGGACCCGCTTGCCATTTATATTTTTAATTTAATTCCAAATTGAGATTTTTAAATTGAATTTTTAGATGCCATGGTACTAAAATATTAAAGCAAATACTATTGATTAATTAATCATATACATATAACAAATTTCCATTGAGATGATGAAATGTCTTTGCTGCTTCTTTTTTCGTTATCTTGGATATCCTGAAAATGATGTATTATTTATGAACTTTTACATGGAGAGCCATCAACCAAGGTAACCTCGAATTAAGATGGCTAGTTTGTAGAGTCTTAATGGGAGGGATTACTACTTAGTGATCTTTAATATGTTACACGTTAAAGAAATAGTTACAAAATGAGGTCATAATTAATGAACAAGGTAGGTTGTTCATAAAGCATTGAGTCATGGACTTTAATCCCAAAGTAAAGAAATCCATTTTGATAAACCTTTTAAGTCCAACCAACACTTGGTCCAACGCAAGTAAACTTGATCTAAGGCATACCAGGCCCTCGGGAGGAAGACAGATGCTGAGAAAACATGTAGGAAGAGAGACAATCAAATATCACATATGAAACCCATAGGCGAAAAAATAAATTTAGGAAAGGAGGGAAACAAATTAGGGCCTTCTTCCAAACCATAAGTATGGTTTATGGGGGCCTCTCCAGAATAAAAGACCATGTATGTACTCATGTTTAGGGGAGTTGATCCTATAAAACAATGAAGATTTTATCTTAGACCATCCACGGGATTAGCACAAAAAAAAAGTTAGTTGTCTCAGGACAAAAATTGATGTACATAAGTTGTATTTATGTTTCCACATGAAATAAAAATGGACAATGAAAGAATGGAAGATCAAAGATCAAAGTTTGGACTCAAGTGTAGGAATTCACAAAAGTCAGGTAAACCCATATTTTGTGGACATTAAATAGGAGTGTGTAGGTGGATTTTTTTGAATTATTGAGGAAATACCAACTGGAGCAATTACAAGCTAGGGTTTGGTAGTCGCAGCCACAGTAGAGGACAACATGAGTACCAAGGGGGATGGTAATGGAACCCCCTCATACAAGCAGGTAGTAGTAGACAGAGGGAAAGGCCCACGAGGCGTAGGTTTCAAGGCACCAATGACAAGCACCTCGGGATTAGAACCGGAAAAGAGTCGAGAAAGCAACCAGAGGAAAAACGATGGCATGGGGGAAGAAGCCAGAGAAACTTAGAACGTTGCGCAAGAAACGATGAGCCCCAATGGGGCAGAAGGGCGCAACCCATGTAAACCAAAGACAACAATGATACCCAAGGCAATACTGGATGATCCACAAATGCAACTCTACAGAGACCAGATGAAGACGCACGCGCTAATCTGCAAGTTTATGGGTCTGTGGCCCACAGAAAGAACGTTGCGCAACTAGATTAAATATCAATGGAAGCCAAGCGGAGAAGTGGAACTACACCTGGGCTCGAAAGGATTCTTTACAACAATTTTCATGAACCTGGAAGATAGGGATAAGATCTTTGAGGGGGGGCCATACTTCCACGCCTCAGCAGGACTGTACATGCGACCATGGAAGGAAAACTTCTCGCTAGAGAAAGAAACTTTCAAAAATGTACTTGTATGGTTGAGACTTTACTCCTTGCCGTTAGATTACTGGCTACCTTCCACCTTTGAAGAAATAGGGAACAAACTGGGAAAATACGTGAAGACATCAGAAGCAACCCTAAAAGGATGATACACATCCTATGCAAGAATCTGCATAGAGATGGATGTGTCGGGGGCACTCCCAGAAGCCATAAGCCTGGAATTTGGGGATGAGGAATGGATACAAAACATTGACTATGAGCATATCCCCTTAAGATGTAGAAGATGTCACGAACATGGACACCTAATCAGAGAATGTTTGATCATTAAAAAACAAGAAGCGAAAAACACCAAACTACAACAGGATGAGGATGGGTTTATAAAACCAAACCACAGAAAAAAAAGTAAAACCCCAACATGGAGCAATCTGGAGGCCAAGATTAAAACAAAAGGATGGGACAAGACCAACAAAGGTGAGAAAGGAGGAAAGGAAAATACAAAAGTTAAAGACGCCAGGGAACAAGCAACAAATGAGGATACATATAGCCCAAGAAAGGAGATGGGACAGGGGGGTAGCACAACTCCTATGGATGGAGAAACCAAAGATACCCCCACCCCCATGCAGGAGGCAGACGGAGACGCAGAACTGTCTCCAAGCAAGGTAGGAACGGAAGATCCTGATCTCAAAGACATTGTGGAAAGGGAAGGGATCGATCTCCCGAACATACTGGAGCAATGGAAAAGACAGGGCGTAGACAATGTACTAGCTGAGCAACTAGACCACATCGAATACATGTTCCTCCTAAGGGAGGAATCCAAATCCATAGGGCTCAAGCGCACACACGAGGAGATAGGACACCTAGGAGTCAAAGCAGGTGAAGGACAACCGCAACTCTCACCCAAGCAGACGAGAAGGAAAAAAGGCAGGAAATCGAACAACATAGCCCTATAGGAACTAGGAGCTCTGCTGATAAACTCAGGTAAGATAAAAAATCTCTTTCCCAACTCCCCCCCACATGTTTAAATGAAGATTATAACATGGAATATAAGAGGCCTAAACAGCCCACGAAAGCAGAGGATTCTTAGAAATAGACTTAGGAAGGAACAACCGAACCTCTGTTTCATCCAAGAGACAAAATGGAAACAATCAGCAAAAAACAATGGAGCAAGTACAAGATGTTGGTTGTCGAAGGACAGTAGATGGCAGGAGGTATCCTCACCTTGTGGAACTCACAAGTGATGAATCTAATAGCAGCTGAGGCTACCAGGCACACACTTTCAGTTAACATGCAAATCATTGGGAATACGAAGATGATTCTATGCATTAATGTGTATGGACCCCATATGTTAGAGGAAAAGAGAAGAATGCTTCTAGACCTAGAAGACCTAAAAGCTCGCTCTAACAACCTCCACTGGATCCTGGCAGGGGACTTCAACATCATCACATCACTTGCGGAGAAAAAAGGAGGCACCAAGAGATTGGATAGATATGCAGAAGAATTCTCAACATTCACAGACACAACAGAGATGGTGGACATTAGAACCAATAACATACATTTCACTTGGAACAATAAACAGATAAATCAACATCAGGTTGCGACAAGACTATACAGATTCTTGGTGTTAGAATCCATCATTATGCAGGGGTTAACCTTAGATTGCAACATCCTTTCCTGGGGGAGTTCTGATCACTGACCAGTCCAACTGGAAGCAGACTTCCCAACCACCCTAAAGAATAGACCATTCAGATTTGAGAAATTCTGGATTGAACACCCCACCTTCAAGGAGAACATCAACCAATGGTGGCGGGAGGAACAACCGGAGCAAGGGACACAGATGTTCAAACTCTATAAGAAACCAAAGTACATCAAATATAAGCTCAGGGAGTGGAACAAGGAAATTTTTGGCAACATAAACCAAGAGAAGAAAAATATTGAAGACAGAATGAGAAGACTCCAGGAAGTTTGCATATCAGAGGGCTATATAGAGGATCGAAAAAAGGAAGAGATCCAAATGACCCAGGAATGGGAGGGAAGATGCCAGCAGGAAGAAATTCTATCATGCCAAAAGTCCCAAATCAGATGGCTAAAGAAAGGAGAGAGGAACACCAAGTTTTTTCATAGAACAACCATTGCCAGAAGAGCCCAGAACAAAATCCTAAAAATTAAGGATCAGGATGGGATTGAGTGAGAATCCCACAAGGAGATTGAAAATACCCTGGTAAGTCACTTCCATGGGATAGCCTAGGAACCCAACAAAGACCGAACGGAGGCCATCCAAAGGAGAACGCAACACATCCCCCGTCTAGTCATCGAGGAACAAAATAACAACCTAAACAAACCCATAGCTAGGGAGGAAATTGATCAAGTGATCCAGTAGATGCCCAACAGGAAAGCCCCAGGTCCAGATGGTTTCATAGTTAAATTCTTCAAAGCCTGTTGGGAAGTGGTCAAACACGATGTTTATAGGGTGGTGGAGGACTCTAGACGGTCGACCTCCATCCTAAACGCGTTAAATGCCACAATGATTACTCTAATCCCCAAAGAAAATGAAGCAAGGACCCTTGACCGCTACAGACCCATAGCTTTATGCAATGTGGTTTACAAGATAATTTCCAAAGTCATAGCCAATAGATTGAAACCCCTCCTACCCACACTGATTTCACAAGAACAGGTAGGTTTTGTGGAAGGACGACAAATCATGGACAACATCATCCATGCCCATGAGCTAATCCACACCTTGAAAATCCAAAGGAAAGGGGGGATGATAATACAACTTGACCTAGCAAAATCCTATGACAAAATTAGTTGGCACTACATGGTTAAGACTCTGGAAGCCTTTGGTTTCACCTAACACTGGATTAGCTGGATTATCAGCCTAGTCTCAACGATAAGTTACTCGCTCATGATAAATGGAGCCCCACCCGAACCCTTCTGGCCCACTAGAGGCATCAGACAAGGAGACTCGCTATCCCCCTTCACGTTCATCCTAATGATGGAAGGTCTTAGTCGAAGCATAAAAAGCACAACAACAACAGGAGAAATGTCAGGCCTCAAACCTTTCGAAAACTACCCTACTTCCACACACCAACAGTTCGTGGATGACACCTTACTACATTGCACACCCACGGTCAAGGAAGCAAAAACTTTCAAAAGGATCTTAGAAGAGTTTGGGGAAGCCTCGGGAGCCAAGATCAACCATTCCAAATCGATGATCTACTTTTTCAACACCAACCCTGCAATCCAAAGGAACTGACAAACATTTGGGCTTTGAGCACAAAACACTCCCAACTAAATACTTGGGCATCCCCTTGACAGACAGAGCATACAAAATGGCAACTTGGGAAGGAGTGCTCAATAAGCTACAGGAGAGGGTGAAAAACTAGACGTACAGATCCCTCAACCTTGCAGGGAGACTTGTATTAACCAAGACGATTCTGCAAGCAATTCCAACCTATATGATGTCCGTATTTCTTTCCCCCAATAGAATACTACAAAAAATAAGGACCATCCAAAGGGACTTCCTATGGCAAGGAGCAGAAACAAAGAAAAAATGAGCCCTGGTGGCTTGGGAGAAGGTTTGCAAGCCAAAATGCAAAGGAGGATTGGGGCTACAAGACCCACAAGTAACCAACGAAGCCTATGGGGCGAAACTCTGGTGGAGATGGGTTAAAGAAACTTCTACCCCATGGGCAAACCTCTGGAAGGCCAAGTATTCCCCGGACATAAACGACCAGGACCAAATACATTTTATGGGCACTAGGGAGGGATCAGCCATCTGGAACCTAGCATGGCGCAACAAAACCTGGGTCCAGACACACAACTTCTAGGAAGTAAGGAATGGTAAAACACCTAGATTCTGGGAGGATGCTTGGCAACAGGAACCCAAAATGGGAAATCCGGATAGGGAGGAACTCCAACAGGACATGATCGCGCAAGGCAAAACCAAAGTCCACCACTATTGGAAGCAAGAAACAGATCGAAATAGATGGAGAATATGGGACAATCTCAATTCCCAAACTAGAGATCGGACCACAACAATCACGAAAGAAGTGGAGGAGGAACTGGAGAAAAGGAAAATTGCAGTCTCGGAAGAAGAAGACCAATTAAGATGGGGCGAAAAAATGGCGGGGAATTCAAATTGAAGGAAGCCCGACATTACATTGTGGACCAAGACCAAGAAGACCCAACGCAACTATGAGATAAGCTCTGGAGCAGCCCCTAGTGGCCAAAAATAAAAAAATTCAAATGGTTAGTACTTCACAACCGAATTCTAAGCTTGGAAAACTTAAGGAAAAGAGGCTTCATAGGCCTGTCACAGTGCCACCTCTGTCAAGCTAAGGAAGAAACAACAAATCATCTCCTCGATGAATGTACCTACAGAACAGAGAACTGGGACTGGGTGGAAGGTATTTTTCAACAGTCCAATAGGACCCGAGGTAACATTTGCGCAACCATCAACAACTAGAATGAGAGTTACAACGAAAATAAAGAGGTGAACCTATGCTGGACTCTCATTCCGGGGATGATCATATGGACAATATGGAAAGAAAGGAATCGACGCATCTTCAAGAATGAAAGCCTTCTGGAAGGGATAGTTAAAGAAAAAATAATCTCCATGACAAGAGAAATGGTGCGGAGTTGCAACTGCCAGAATGGGAAAGCGCAACTCGCAGGTCGAGACTCTAGAGTCCTAGAAGCTTTTCACCTAAAACACGGACGCAACCGCACACAAATAGGACGACCATCGCAACTCCAAATAGGTGAGCGCAACTGGAATCCTCCTCCAGCAGGGTCCCTCGAGTTGAATTTTGAGGGGGCGACAAAAGGAAACCCAGGCATGACAGGAATGGGAGGGGTTATCAAGGATAGTGGCGACAACATAATCTGGCTGTACACTGGGAGTATGGGAAAGTCAACTAAGAGGAATTCAGAGCCCTGGAGATCGACCTCGAGATTCTAAGTTGTGAAAGGATGACAAACACTATCGTGGATGGTGACTCCACTCTGGTAATCAACACGGTGAAGAGACTCCAAAATGGCACCAGAGTGGACAAAGTTTAGAGACACTGGCACTTGGCACACTCCCTGCAAAAAATGCAAGAGCATCTGCAAAAGATGAACACAGTGGAGTTGCGCTGGGTACGCAGGTCAGCGAATGGCCTGGCAGACAGAATCACTAATGAAGGGGTTAGCAAGGAAGTATCAGAGTTAGACACCACCTGGAGCAACATCCCAAATGGTCAATTCAGAACAGATTGCATACAACTAGCAACAAAAGACCATGATTGCAGCTTAAGTATGAAAGGTCACATTGAGAGGAGCGGTGCAAGGCCAATAGGTGGGCACGACGAATCAAGGCATAATCTTCATGGCCAACATCCGATCACAAGTGACAATGCAGGATCATACCACACAACATATGGGGATACGACATCAAGGTCACAATTGTAGGAAAAAGTGTAGGGTTAGTGCAGGGGAAAGTACAGATGGGACTCGACAGGTCGTGAGTGACGTAGGACAAAATATGTTACCACATACTAGTATGGTTACACCTCTCCCAAGCATAGGTACGGGGAAGAGCACAGTTGGTTACACAATGAGCAGGGGCAATGGTCGGTGCAGGGATAACGAATGGATTGTCATGATCACACATACCAAGACAGAGAAAAAGGACGGGAAGGACCACTTCTACGGGTAGACCATGATTGCAAGGACAAGTCAGCAGCAGGAGAATTCCCATAAGAGGTGAAGCACTAGGAATAGATGCACCTAGGAAAAGCACAACAACAGGAGCCACCAAAAAAACAAGGGCCCGAAAATAGGGAACCCCTGGGTCGATAGGAACAAGAGGAGAATTCAGGGAAAGAACTGCCATAAGCCAACCAAGATGGTGCGTATGAAGAAAACGCACATCAAAAGAAACACCCAGATGGAAGAAAATCTGACAAGCCATAGGAGGATTTCAAGGATGTAGCAAGCGACCCGAGACTCCAAGGGTACCTTCCAGGCGTTGGTCGAACCGAAAGGAAAAGCGACCATCACGAGGTGGGAGAAGGAAATCACTGCCAAGCGCAAGGGCAAATCCTGGGAGGAACTAAGCCAGGAAGCGGACTAGATAATGGACCCAGGGACCATGCAGTCCAGGGAAACCCTCTACCATAATACAATAGACATGGCATGGCGGACAAATATGTTAATAGGAAAAGTCAACATAGAAAAGAAAGCTGTCAGCCGGAAGGGTAAGAAGGACCACAAAAAAATTATAAAAGAAATCATGAGTCGCCTCAACAACCTTGACGCTAGTACAAAACGAATTGCAGAGGACTAGAAGAACTAGAAGGAGAAGCTAGAGCGAATGGCTGCCCAATTCCACTTATACTTATGCTACATCCATCATATGGACATCACACCAGCTGATGGGAATGGAGCACCAGCCCGGATCAGGAAGACCCACACGGTGGCCCAGAAGGAGGAGAGCAAGGACAAGGCGAAAAATGGAAAGAAGAATCTCATAATCCTAGACTAGTGCTGGGTTAGACAATGATGAGTGAATGTTACTGGGTCAGTCTCAATTGTTGTCTTGTGTTTTTTATGTTTATGTTATGATTAGCTTGTCAAAAGATGGATATGATGGGACTGGACCGGTTTCCCAATGTAGCGGTCCAGCCATACCCCTCTGCTATCTCAAAGAATGCAACTTCAGAACCCCTGGGTTGGTTTCCTTTTTGGCAGACTAGGGAGTTCCTCTTTTTGTATATTAGTCTTTTTTACTAATACAGATACTCACACTCACTTACAAAATAAAAATAAAAATAGGACTGTGTAGGAGAATTATTACGCACTATCTACACTTTCCGCAACATTTGGAATTTAAACATTTTATGTATACAATGTTTGTGGTCAATTTTGGTTGGACATAAACCAATCCATTGGAACCTTCTATCCAAAAGTAAGAGAAAATCACCAAGCTCTTCCCTAGATGGTGGGAGGGGACTTGAACATCACCATTGGAGCTCATGAAAGGAAAGGCAGGTTGATGGGAAAATCAAGATTCATTGTTCAATATTTAATTAAGAAACCAATCCAGTAGATGTAGAACCAAGAATGTGACATTCACATGACTATATAAGGGAAGGGAAAGCCTTCTTAATGTAAGGGCAAACATTATTTTTTTTGGTAAATCCTATTTGGAGCAACACTTCCAAGTTGTATCTATAATCCTCAAAGGAGCCTTGTTAGACCACTAGCTAGTCATTCTAGGCCAATTAAAAGGAGAAGAGCCTAAGAACAACCACTTTAGATGTGAAAAAACAATGGTTACAACACAAAGACTTTGAAGGTGGAATCAAAAGTCACAGGAAGATAAACATGAAATTAAAGGGTCCAAAAGATGTATTTACATAACACGCTACAAAATATAAAAAGTATGTTGAATGTTTTGAACTCTAAGGTTTTCAATAACATCCTTGGCCGAAAAGATGACTTGGAAATATAGTTGTATAGTTTTTGAGATGAGTTGGCATCCACAAGATGTATCTAAGAATTCCTTGCCAATGAAGAAGATCTATCAAGTAAATTGGAAGGAATCTATAAGAAAGAGGAGGCATTGCAAATGCATAAATCTAGAATATAATGGTTCCAAGATGAGGATAGGAATAACATTTTTTTAGAAAACCTGCCAAAGTAAAAGATCTCGTATTAGAATTCATGGAGCAATAAAAAAAATTCCAAGGAAAAACGTCAAGTAATCTTATTGTATAGAACAAAATTACAAAGATAGATGCTTATGAGCATTCCAAAGGGCATTAAAAGCCTACAAATACAAGACTAAATAAGTATTCTCTTGAATATACAAAGTTATGACTATACAATCTTCAAAAACAAAATTGTTTTTGACTTGATCCGACCTTAAACAAACTAAAAAAAACATAATTTAGTTTGGTAGCATATGGTTTCATCAAAACTACATATATCCTTATAAAAGAAACACAAAAGGTTTGTTTGATCAAAGCAACACATCAAAATTAAAACCAAGGATCATGTATATATTATGAGGTGTGAGCTTGAGTGCTCTCAACAATTTTCCAAATTCCTCTTCCGAAGTCAAGTCCAACTTTTGATAACCAATCAACTTCCCTATCCCTATTCTTGTAGACATATTCAAAATTGATGTGAGAGAAGGTTAATTTGTTGCTCATAATATCTTGAAATAAAGGTTGCAATGTGAAGTTATATAAAGAGAAATTTCATTTCATCCATTGAATGACTACTAGGGAATCACCATAGATTTGAATGTGGATAATTCCTTTTTCCAAAGCCAACATTAACACAAGTTTGAGTGTTATTAATGCACAATAGTTTTTTGTTTCATTGCCAATGCCAGTAGAAAAAGAGATGTTGTGGCTATTAGAGAGATGAATAATTGTTCCTCCTCCACCTCTAAGGGGAGTTCCCTGGGAGGCCCCATCAAAATAAGCCCATGATTTTTCCTTCTTTATAGTTTAATGGGGGATATACTTTAGTATATGAGGATATTTTTTTGATGAGGGAAAGTATCGAGGATTATGAAGTTGCGTCGAAGCAAAACAATAATCAAAATATATACAAAAATTTGCTCAAATTTGTGTGAGTCCTTTGCTACCGATGTAACATCCCCACTACAATCCCCAGCTCATTTAATGCCTACGTAGTTATGATGCGTGGCTACGACCAAAGCGGTGTAATATGCGAGTTGTATTTCTATGTTTTAATAAAAAAAATGTGATGTTGGTTGCTAGGGGGACACAGATAGAGGTGGGGGATGAATTAATCCACAAGAGAGGGGAGAGTTTATGATAATGGTCAAGAGGGTTCCAAGGTGGAATTACCCATGTATATTAATTCAACCCTTTTCCCTAAATTTTGTTATTAATATATTAACCTTCCAATTTCTGATTGAGTGTTCCCAAAGCCAATCATTGAATACATGTAAGAGGGTGGGTGTGAGTAGTCACATCCCATAGTTATTGGTCACATGAGGTTGAGTACAATCAGCTTGGGGAAGTGTGTGAGTCAAGAAAGGCAAGCCAAAGGGAGGAAATTTGTATGGGTTGGGACAATAATTTTACATAATGAGTTTTTGTGCATGAGGAGCAAGTAGAGAGCAAAAAAGAGAGCTGGGAGTTGGTGCAACCATGGAGGGAGAATTTTAGAGTTGGAGCATATTTGGAGCGATTTGGAGCTGAAGATTGAAGATTCAAGTTGTCAGGCTTGAAGAGTGGACTCCTAAGTGAGTTTCACTAAAACAACAAGTGTTTGTTGGTGTTTGCAGGTAGTTTTTCCTAGGAACAAGTTCCCTTGAGTCCGCAACTGAGAGATTCCTAGCTACATGTGCCAGAGATACCCTAATAAACAAATGGGATGCTTGAGGAACTAAGATCGGTGAAGGGGTACATTACTTGGGTTAGGGAGGTCAAAAGGAAGAGAGCTAGTGGAAAATCATGATAGTTGTAGGAGAATACCAAAGGGTTGTGAGTTTTCTAAGTTGTGAGTGGACAATGAGAGACCACCCTATTTTGAGGATTACTAGCCTCAGCTCGGGGGTGACTGACTATTGAGATTTGGAGTAGTCAGTCTATGGTTGGGTGAAACGTTTGTCCCAAGCAGCTGGTCGCACCTCTATTTTGAAAGATAAGTATTTTATCTTGTTGTTGTGTTGTATTTATTAGTTTATTGGTTGTGCATGAACTCTATGTAATTATTAATGATTTATATGTTGTTGAAATTGAGTTGTTAGTTGCATTTCATATCTACTTAGCTTGTTGTAAATGCATTGAATAACTAGTAATAGACAATAGTTATTTCTTGTTGTAATTCGTAGTTGAAAGCTATAGGACATCAGTTTATTAGTAAAAAGTTTTAATTTATGAGTATTATGCACCGTAATGTTCCTCAGTTGGGTTGGGGGACGTCACATTATGGTATGAGAGCATCCGATTCAAAGATCAGGCTTGTATGGGTTCGAACTAGGGTGAATTTGAAAAATCTGTTGCTGTAGTTTTTGTTTCTGACGAATTTGGGAAAAATGGTGAAAATTCAGAGAGAAATCCTCAAATTCATGAGCAAGATTAGAGTTTAAATGACTTAGAGTTGGTTAAGAGGTTTAATGGAGCCAATCTGCAAAGTTGTAGAGCCGAATTCCAATTGGAGTGGTCGAATTTCAAGTTTTAATGGTTGTTGTAGAAATGCAGGTAGTTTGGTGAATCAACGGTCAAGATTGCTTTTGATCTATAGATCGATGACGAAGATTCATCGCGATAAATTTAAAAATTTGCGAGAAATCGTCGATGGTCAATGGACAGATGGTTGGGTGTCGACTGGATTCAACGAAGTGTTTTCAGTCGCCAACATATATTGTCGATGAGATGATGGTTCGGCATCGTCCAATTTGGAGAAAAGTTTAAGTTCAACAAAGAGAAATGACCAATGGGTCGATGGTCGGGCATTGGTCGAATTCGTCAAGGTGTTCGAGTCATCCAAGAGAATTGTTCGATGGTCGATGAAGGAAAGAGGTAGATGAAGTGTCATGCCATGTCAACATCCACATGTCATGCCACGTTAGCATCCATGTGTCATTCCATGTCAGCCAAGTTGACACCTAAGGATGACCTGGCATGCCACATTAGTATCCACGTGTCATGTAATGTCAACCAATAGGGATGGTCGATGGCTGATGGTCGAATCGACCAAACTAGAGAAGTGTTTTTTTCAGTCGGTGGGGATGATCGACAACCGATGGGATAATAGTTGGGCATCGGTCGGATTAGTTAGGAGTTCCATTCACCAATGGAAATCACCAACGACCGACGGTTGGGTCAACTAGTTTGGAGGGTGTGCAAATCGGTCGTCTGGGAGTTAGGTCGATGGCCGACAGTCGGGTCGGCAGTTTGGGGAAAGTGTCGCATGCACCCAAAAGAAGTGTCAATGGTTGATGGAATGTGGATCAACGTCTCAGATTCCATGTGATTTAAGATCAATGTCTCAAATTTAAAAGGCTATTACAACAGTAAAACAACCAATTTTATGCGAAATTTTGTGGTTTTTGAAGGTCATTAACTTGTGAGGTATTTTTGAGGGTCTAAACAATGTTTTTAGTCAATCAAAACCCATAAGAACAATGTGTGTCAAGGTAAACTCTATCTATGTAGCTCAAATAAAAGAACTCGGAGAGAGATATCCAATGAGGTAAATTGTTCGCAAAACATAGCTCGTATGAGAAAGTTACAGCCAAAACAATAAGGGTAAAATTTTGGCACTAGATTACTTCCAGAAGGCATAACTCCATGCTCAAAAGTTTGTTTGGGGTGCAAGAGTAGTCAATGGAAAGCTTATGAACCATAAAAGACAAAAATGGAACCAGATTTTGGATATGAGTACCGGAAAATGTGCAGGAAAAAGAAGAAGACACTTGTAGCATACATGGATAAATTGGGAAAAAGAACCTAAACTTATCTGGACCATAACTTTCAGCTCAGAGCTCGGATTTGAGAAAAAGAATAGTTGTTGAAAAGATATTGAGGAGTAGAAGACATATGTCAATGTAGAATTTTTAATCGGACAATAAAATTATTTAACAATTAATAAATAGATTTTTTTAGTAGTAAAAGAGTGGAAATTACAACATGTAAATGTTGTAACGTTTCGCTCATAACTCAGATTGAGGCATGAGTACATCCGTTGGAAAGTTGTTTCAGAGAGGAATGCATCTAAGGAATCATAATTTTAATTGGTGCAATGTGTTCTTCTTAAATTGATGAAGAAATAACATGTATTCTAATGTATGAAATGTTTTATGCTATGCATGTTCTAACATTAATTATTACATGCACATTTCTTGTAGAATCAGAGATCCAGGAAAGAAAATTTGGTTCTTATATGAGGATTGGATTTATGGAAGATGCTCAGGGATCTTAAAACCATGAGGAAGAGATCAAATGTATACATGTCGACATAGGGAACGTTGAGACAAAATCAAATGGAAGAAGAGACATGCAAGAGCATGTAACTATGAGAAGCATGCATAGGGAAGTGCAGAGCTATAGAGTTTATAATGAAAGGATTATGAAGGCTCGAGAAGAGATACTTCAGAGCTTAAATATATTTCATAATCAATTCAACAAATACTCTGGCACCAAGCAAGTATCTAGTGATAGGCAAGTGTCGACATCTAGATCTCAAAGCAAAATGGATGATCATGGAAATGATAGGAAATCAAGAAGCATGAACATGTGTCATCATCCTCCAAAGCAATCCACCAAAATAACTCATGAAAGTACAGGACCAGGGAGTATCCCAAGTGTGTCTTTTGTTCAGAGGTAAAGGAGAATGCCTAAGGCAGACATATTGCAAGGTGAACTCAGGAAAATCAAGCCACCTACTTTCAATGGAAAACACTGGAAAGGAGAAGAGGCCAAGGCCTGGCTGTTGGAAATGTGGAAATATTTTCAGCTGCATGATTACCCCTCTCGGGTAGAAACTAGAACTGCCACCTACCTTTTGCAAGGAAAGGAAACCATGCGATGGTATCAACTTAAGCAAGCCAAGAACCTTAATGTGAAGAGAATCTCATGGAGGCAATTCAAAGGATATTTCAAAGAGAAATATTTGTCTGAGCATTACTATGAAAGAAAGATGAAAGAATTCTTTGAACTCGAGTTGGGAAACATGAAAATGGAGGAATATGAAAAGAGGTTCTTTGAATTGTTGAAGTATGTTGATTTCATAAAAGATGAGGAGGTTAAAAACCAAATGTTTCTAAGTGGGTTACCCTCCTTCTACAATGACAAGATTCAATATGATAACCCAAAGACCTTGGAGGGAACCATAAGGAGAGCAAGGCATCTTTATGAGCAAAGCAGAGGAAGGCCAGTTTTCCAAAAAGCTTGGAATAAAAAGATGAAGGATAAAAAGGATCAAAGGCAGAAAGGTTTCAAGCCACCCTTTTTCAAGAGAAACACCCAAGCAAATCAACAAGGTCAAACAACCCAAAATGAGCACAAGATTGCAGATTCAAATGAATATTTTGTTATGTGCAATTATGCATGCAAGGAAGGGCTCGGTGGAGTCCTTAGTCAAAAAGATCATGTGGTATGCTATGAGTTTAGAAAATTAAAAGAGCATGAGAGGAATTATGCTACCCATTATCTAGAGTTAGCAACGATTGTATGTGCATTAAAAATGTTGAGACGTTACCTTATGGGGAAGAAATTCGAGCTAAGGACATAACACTGTGGTCTGAAGCATTTGTTTGGACAACCAACATTAAATGCCAGACAAACTAGATGGCTAGAATTCCTAAGTTAGTATGACTTTGAAATTAAGCATATAAAGGGAAAGGAAAATCAAGTGGTTGATGCACTCAACAGGAGGGCTTGTGAAGTGCATGTTGCAGCCATCAAAATGTACATGATTGAACTGAAAGATAAAATTATTGCAGTGGAAAATTCAGATCAACAATATCTAAAAATAAAATAGATATTACAACAAGTTAATTTTTAGCAGAAATTTAATTCTCATGAGCTGAAAAAAGATGGGATTCTCATGTACAAGGGAAAAGTATATGTGTCGAATTCCAATGAGTTGAAAAATGCAGTGTTAAACGAAATGCATAATGTGCCATATGTTGTACACCCATGATATCATAAGACAATTACAGCTATAAGAAGCCAATACTTTTGGTCGGGAATGAAGAAAGAAGTGGCTAATTACATAGCCAGATGTCGAGAATGCCAAAAAATGAAGACATGGCATAGACATCCAACATGTTTGCTACAACCATTTGCCATTCCAGAATGGAAGTGGGAAGTTGTCACGATTGATTTTATTACTAAGCTGCCTAGAACAGTGAAGCAACATGATTCCATCATGGTGGTGGCGGATAAATCAACTAAGACAATGCATTTTATTTCAATGAAGACAACACACAAAGCAACAAATATTGCAGAAATATACATGAAAGAAGTTGTCATGCTACATGGAGTGCCTAAGGCAATAGTTTTAGATAGAGATATGAAGTTTACTTTGAATTTTCGGAAAGGTTTGTTCAAAGGCTTTGGAACAAATTTAAATCTTGGTACAATGTATCATCCAGAGTCAGAAGGGAAAACAAAGAGGACTAATAGGATAATCGAGGACATTCTTAGAATGTATTTGATGGACCAATCATCAAAGTGGGAAATTATATTAATTTAGTTGAATTTGCCTACAATAATGGGTATTATGCCTCGTTGAAAATGAGTCCATTTGAAGCATTATATGGCAGAAAATGTAACACACCCGTGAGTTGGGATAATCCAGTAGAAAGAGTAGTTGTTGGGCCAGATTTGTTAAAGGAAATGGAAGAGCAGATGAAAAAGATCAAGGAAAATTTAAAAGCTGCCCATGATAGGCATAAAAGTTATGCAGACAAGAATAAAGTGGTTAGATATTTCAAAGTGGGTGAACATGTGTTCTTAAAAGTGAAGGCGAAAATAAGTTCGCTAAGATTATGAAGATGGCCGAAGTTGGCAGCAAGATATTGTGGGCCTTTTGAAATCTTAGAAAAGATAGAGTCAGTTGCATACATGCTAGCATTGTCTGCATCCATGAGAGTGCACAATATATTTCATGTGTCGTCATTAAAGAAATATGTGCCTGGCCCTAACCACATAATTGATTGGAATGCGATCCAGGTGGATCACGAAGGGAATTTCCGGGTGGAACTAGTACACATCCTGGATCAGAAAGTCAAGGTGCTTAGTAACAAGGCCATAGGGTTGGTAAAGGTGCAATGGAACTGCTATGGTCTTGAAGTTTCTACATGAGAGCATGAAGAAAACATGTGGGAGGAATACCCGTAAATTGTTTACAATTTTGAAGAAAACATAATGCAAGACTCCATTTTGAGCAACTAGAGTTCTGGAACCACATCTGAGAGTCCCAACCAACTGCATTTGGGAACCTTGATAAAAGAATGGTTCATTCCTTGGGTTAATCCTAATAAACGAATGGTACATTCCTTACATTAGCCATGATAAATGAATGGTGCATTCATTGGGTCGATGACTTGAGAAGAACAAAATATTATGGTTGGAATTGTTGTTGGAGTTGTAAAATTGCATAATTTTATTTTCTATGTATTATGATGTAAATTTGCATTTATGTATATCGACGTAGTGTGCACTGAGGATGCCGCACAATTGTAAGGGAGGGGGAATGTAACATCCCACTATAACCCCCAGTTTATTTAATGCTTACGTAGTTATGATGTGTGGCTACGACCAAAGCGATGTAATATGCGTGTTGTATTTCTATGTTTTAATAATAAAATGTGATGCCAACTGCTAAGGTGACACGGACAGAGTTGGGGGATAAATTAATCCACAAGAGAGGGGAGAGTCTACAATAATGGTCAAGGGGGAACCAAGGGGGAATTACCCATGTATATTAATTCAACCCTTTTTCCTAAATTTTGTTATTGATATATGAACCTTCCAATTTATGATTGAGTATTCTCGAAGCCAATCATTGAATGCATGTAAGAGGGTGGGTGTGAGTAGTCACATCCCATAGTTATTGGGCACATGGGGATTTAGTACAAGCAACTCGGGGAAGTGTGTGAGTCAAGAAAGGCAAGACAAAGGGAGGAAATTTGTATGGGTTGGGACCAAATTTTTACACAATGAGTTTTTGTGCAAGAGGAGTAAGTAGAGAGAAAAACAAAGAGCTGTGAGTCAGTGCAACCACAGAGGGTGAATTCTAGAGCATGCTAGAGCGCATTTGGAGCGATTTGGAGTTGAATATTGAAGAAACAGGTTGTCGGGACTGAAGAGTGGACTCTTGAGTGAGTTGCACTAAAACAATACGTGTTTGTTGGTAGTTTTTCCTAGGAGCAAGTTCCCTTGAGTTCTCATATGAGATATCCCTAGCTACATGTTCCAGAGAGACCCTAATAAATGAATGGGACGCTTGATGGATTGAGATCAATGAAGGGGTACATTCCTTGGTTTGGGCAGGTCAAGAGGAAGAGAGTTGGTGGAAAACCAGGATAGTTGTAGGAGAATACCAATGGGTTGTGAGTTTTCTAAGTTCTGAGTGGACAATGAGAGACCACCTTTTTTTTTGGATTACCAGCCTTAACTCGGGGGTGACTGGCTGTTGATATTTGTAACAGTCAGTCTATGGTTGGGTGGAATGTTCGTCCTTGTGTCTCTTATGGATTATCCTTCTTAGGATCCGTGGCCAACTGATTGTTAGAACAAGAATTGGATTGTTGGGGCATTTCTATGGCTTTGAGTTGTTGGAATTCATGCTCCAAAGTGTCCACATGCTGCTAGAGTGTCCCTATAGTTTGCTCGAAGTTGGTTCTTTGTCTCTCTTGTTCTGAGTTTTCAATTCGCTGAAGCATGGTCATAATTATATGTTCATGGGAACTATATAAGGGAAGGGAAATCCTTCTTAATGTAAGGGAAAAAATATTATTTTTGGTAAATCAAATGTTGCGAAACACTTCCAAGTTGTATCTATAATCCTTAAAGGAGCCTTGTTAGACTGCTAACTATTCATTTTAGTCCAATTGAAAGGACAAAATCCTAAGAACAACCACTTTAGATGTGAAAAAACAATGGTTGCAACACAAAGACTTTGAAGGACGAATCAAAAGTGACAGGAAGATAAACATGAAATTAAAGGGTCAAAAACATGTATTTACATAATACGCTACAAAATCTAAGAAGTATGTTGAATGTTTCGAACTCTAAGGTTTTCATTAACATCCTTGGCCAAAAATATGACTTGGAAATATAGTTGTATAGTTTTCGAGATGAGTTGGCATCCACAAGATGTACCTAAGAATTCCTTGCCAATGAAGAAGATCTGATAAATAAATTGGATGGAATCTATAAGAAAGAGGAGGCATTCCAAATGCATACATCTAGAACCAAATGGTTCCAAGATGGGGATAGGAACATAATTTTTTTAGAAAACCCACCAAAGTAAAAGATCTCATATTAGAATTCATGGAGCAATAAAAAATTTTCCAAGGAAAAAAGTCAAGTAATCTTATTATATAGAACAAAATTACAAAGATAGATGATAATGAGCATTTGAGAGGGCATTGAAAGCCTACAAATACAAGAATAAATAGGTATTATCCTCGATATACAAAGTTGTGACTATACAATTTTCAAAAACAAAATTGTTTTTGACATGATCTCGCCTTAAACAAACAAACAAACAAAAACATCCCTTAGTTTGGTAACATATGGTTTCATCAAAACTACATATATCCTCATGAAAGAAACACAAAAGATTTGTTTGATCAAAGCAAAACATAAAAATTAAAACCAGTGATCATGTATATATTATGAGGTGTGAGCTTGAGTGCTCTCAACAATGTTCCAGATTCCCCTGTTAGAATGTAATGGATGTGCTCGTTTTACCATCGACAATATCACTATTGTCACCCAACCATAGGCCGAAGGCACCCTCCGAGCACCTTAACCTTGACAAAGAATCACTCTGGAAGCAAACCCTAGGCTAGATAGCCAAACAAAGCGTATCACACCTTTCCCCAAGGATAGCGCACCAAACAAGAACTGATCAGATAGTCCAAACCATAACCAAGAGATAGTCCAAGCCAAAACGTAATCTACTAGCTGTAGCAGCTGCAACGACAACTCTCCTCCAAACTTGCGGACAAACTGGCCAACTGCAGTGCGCACAAGTGCTGCTCTGCAATTCTGAGAATGCCTTCCATAATGAAGACCGACCTCCTGTATTTATACTAATTCTGGCTAACTGCCTAGGCCGACTTCTCATTTTGGGTGTCTATTTACTTAGTATATAATATTTCTTCTGGCCGACTTCTTCTCTTGTAGGCTAATAACCTAATACCAATTATCCTCTTGAATCGACTTGTCTTCTAGGGTTGTTAGCCAACTCATTAGGGTTTCTTCTTGCTTCCTGGAATATTCTATTCTCGTCGGGTTTACACATGGAGATAAATACCTCCCGCAGCTACCATAATAATAACACTCCCTCCTAGCTAGGGAGGTATTAAAGGTAATGGTCTTGAGCACAAACATACCATTCACCCGGTAGCATCAACATAGTTGTATAGACTATCTCATGACTATATCATGAGCACCATCATCACCATCAATGTCATCAGTTGCATCATCTCTCGAAACCATACTCTATTTGAGTAATTTGACATGATGTTGGATAAGTCACTCACACCACAGAGTGACACAAGAGCCATTCTTCTAATCTGGACATATGTCTTAGAAAAATAAATGTCCTGAACCATTTTTCGTCTGGGAAATCTCTGTCCATTGATCATCCATCTAGTTGATAATCATTTTCAACACTGTTGATAGTCTTTAAGGCAATCATAACAATATCATTCAATAGAACACAATTGTGTCTATCCATAGTAGTACACAACTACAATCCAGTGGTACACTACCACACTAAGTAGCACATAGGTACTTGATCAGTGAC
>SNQJ01S0110858.1:28935-64601 GCA_010110895.2 Picea sitchensis | reverse complement strand
GTGAGCCTCTTTCCCCTAGGGTTTTGATTCTAGGGCCATGCCATTGCAGCACCATAGAACCCTACCTTCCAGTCTCTAAGTTTTAATCCTCCCGAGACTTTGTGCCCTTGCTTTTGACTCCATATACCCTAAGGCACTGGTTAAATCTCCAATGTTGAGTCTCTAGTGTACAAAACCATCTTTCAAACTTTAATTTATGAAACCCTAACTAACCCTAACACTGCTAACCTAGGCTGATGTCATATTTGACGCAACAATCTTTTGACTAATATAAGCAATTGAATGATGACGTCAAGCATTTATTGAACATATTATTGATTGGATATACTATAGGCTTAGTCATTTGGTAGATATTGATGACTTGATGATCTTTCATAGGCTAAATAATAGAACGTTGAATTTCATCTTGTATCTATTTCATTGCTTATTGAATTAAATTAGATAGTTAAAGATGTACTAACCCTTTGAGTTATAGCATACAATATACATATTGTCTTGTTATTATCTTGTTCCGGGCAGTTGTTTTCAACAGGGCCTACACTTCTTTCATTGGTTGATTAATCGAACTATCTGATACTGGTGGTAACCTGCGAGGAGGAAAATCTTAACACTTGACCTTGTATCCTCTGCCTCTTCAAACCCTAGGTTACCGGGGACGTCTCCCCTGGGCTAACCTCCCTAAATAGAAAGAACCTCCCCATCGAGGTGACATTGGGTGGGGAAGGTTCCTGTTACGCCAGTTTTTCCTCTATCCTATAGCATGTGACCTAAAATACAAACTGCGCGATAACAATACTCACATGGATTTTGGGGTCGTCCTCATTGCACTAGAAATCAAGGCCACTCATATTCTATGTAGTGGAGTTTTTGAGACCTTGTTTTTATGACTAGTGTACCTCACTGCTGGCTAACATGAAGAGCTATTTGATACTGCAAACAAGGACGAATCAGAAATTTTATATTTGCATCTATACTTTGTATTTTTTTTCTTTTAGATGGTTCTAGGTTTGATCCCTACATTAGAGATTACTCCACACGGACTGTGTGACCCAAACATGTCATGGTGGACTGATGTGATGAGGTGACTAGGAGGTTGTAGGGTGCCAACCCCCTACAAGGATGATTTCTTTTTTTGGTGGCGCTTACAGGTCATATTCATTGATGACTATCCTTACGAAGGGATTGACTACAGAGGGGATCCTGACATGCCTTTTCCACCAGGTTCCGCCTATGGTGATATTGGTAAGAAATAATTTTACATATTTCATTTTTTTGTGTTTTTGAATTTTGATAAAGGAAAAATAAAAAACACATTTTTGCATGGTATCAAGTATTAACAATTGCTTTATTGCAGAGACGTAGGTCCGCAATGGCTAGAGGGATTCCCATGAAATCGATGAAGGGGCAGAGGAGATGAGCTACTAGGAGGGGACACCGAGAGAGTGCTACAGAATGTGCAAGGAAACTGTCTCGATTGACACATAGGATTCCTATGGGTCAAGTGGAGGATATGCCAGAGGCGATGCAATGACAGGTGGTGGGTGTACCCCGTGTGTGAGTGAGACTCTTTTGGCATCTTGCAAACAACAAAGTGTGCTATCATGATACACATCTGGGGCCACAAGCATAGATGCCATGGTCATGCTATATACTAGCCATATATGTAATTTTGAGGGTGTGAGCCCCATTTTGTACTATGACACCATTTTTTGAACTCAAAAGGATGAAATATAAAAAATTGGTGTTCGAATTTACTTATATATGTTACAATGTTACAATGTATGAATGTGTTTTATTTTCTTAGTTATGTGACGAATTTCAATCTAAAATATAATTAGCATATGCATCAAATACATGATTAGAACTTCTAGGGATGTGATTATAAGTAAGAAAATCAAAGTATCATTCCAAAATTCGTACCCATAGGAATTGTTGGAGTAGAGTAGGATCTCTCACACACAGTAACTGTCGTTCAACTGACATACGACTAACTAGGATTTTAGGAGAAATTCTAAATATTGAACACCATGTTAAATGACGCCACGTAATATCTCTATAGTGACGCTATAATCAACCACATTATTTGTTGATGGCTCTAGACGAATGCCACCTGAAGACGCTAGTTGGCCCTCGGGTGAGTAAATGACCTAATCAACATAATCCATGTTCTACGTATGAAAAATTGCACCGTCCGTGAATCCTAAGTAAACCAAAGACTCTGTTGACATCTTCAAACTAAGGGAAAACTTGATAAGCAAGTTGATGACACAAAGGAAGAGATAAAGAAGTATATACACTAAGATACACTAGTATACAAAGGTCACACCCAAGTTTGAGGGCTCAAGCGTAATACCTTTTAAGGTAGAGCCCATTTTTGGGCTCATCCAACATATTCCCTTCATAATATTCTAATTCATAGGCTCCATTCTCTAAGACACATCACGTAACATAAGGACCATGCCACATGGAGTTGAACTTACCTTCCCCCAACGGTTCTTTGGCTTGGTCATAAAGGGAAACCAAGTCACCCTCAGTGTACTATCAGAGATAGATAGACTTATCATATTGAAGCTTAACACTTTGTTTATTCACTTCGATAGTCATAGCAACGTATCGGCGTTTCTCATCGAGGTGTGCTAGGTGCATGAGATGTTCATCAAGATCGAATGTCTCATGCAGGAGCTCAATTTCCAACTTAAGGGAAGGGATTTCACATTCAATGGGAAGAATAGACTCCACACCATATACTAACTGAAAAGGAGAGAAACCAATGGAAGTATTTACCGAGATTTGGTATTCCCAAAGTGCAAGGTAAAGCATCAGATGTCAGTCATATTTTCTCTAGCTGACAATTTTTTGCAAAATGGTCTTGAGAGATTTATTCACTGCCTCTACTTGTCCATTTTTTTGGGGATAGTAAGGGGAATATTGACCATTCTTAAACCCCATTTTTGATGCTAAATCTTTCATCATTTCATTCAGAAAGTGACTTCCATGATTAGTGACAATCTCTCTTGGGATTCTGAATCAGGCTATATTCTGGTTGAATACGAAGAATGATGCAGTCTTACCATCATATTTAACAACATATATGGCCTCTTCCAATTTAGTAAAATAATCCACGACCACAATAATATGTTGGTGCCCCCCTAGCCGAAGCTGGGTTACATTCCATAAAATCTACCCCCCACTTGGTGAAGGGACTGATGATGACGACTGGGTGAAGAGGGGTTGGGTGTGAGTGCATTTTCCGAGTGAACGCCTAGCAAGAGTGACACTTCTTAACTACTTTGACACAATCTTTAAAAATTGACGACAAAAACTAACTAGCTCACAAAATCTTTTGGGTTGTCGCAAGCCCAGATAAATGACCACCACATGCCCCACTATGACATTCATTGAGAACAACCTCAAATTCATCGTGAGTCAAGCAAGGATGTAAAATATTATCTACCCCTTAACAATATAGAGGGTCACCAATAATAAGGTAGTTTTTATCATGATGATGTATACGTCATTGATCGTCTCTCGACAGATGTTGGGGTAGCTTCAAGGTTTGAAGATAGATCAAAATGTCTCCATACCAGGGGTCTGAATATTAGATAAAGAAAATGTGTTCATCCATGAATGGATCTTCATGAAAAATGTCATCATCTAGTCGAGGGAAGTTCGATATAAACTCGACAAAAACTAGCGATTTCTTAGATTTCACAGAAGCAAAATCGAGATCGAATTCTTGAAAAATAAAAATCCACTTATTGTATTTCCCCCCTATGATACGCCTGGTGAGGACATATCGAAATGGATTGATATACGCAACCAAGATAGTTTTGCAAATTAATATATAATTTCGTAATCTCTGAACCGCATGTATGACGACCAAGAACAACTTCTCTATGTGAGAGTATTTAAGTTCAGGACCAACTAGGTTTCAATTGAGATAGTAGACAATGTGTTCATGGAGCTCAACATCCTCCTGAACTAGAACCATGCCAACCGTCCCTTCAGACGCAGTGATATAAAGTAAGTATTCTCTATTGTAGTTTAGAGGCTTCAATAGAGGCGTTGATACCAAAGATTTCTTAAGAGCATCGAAGGATTGATGGGCTTGATCATCCCATATAAACATAGTGTCCTTCTTCAAAATACACATGAAACCTTTAGTTAATTGGCATAGTTCACTATGAAACGACGTAGGAAGTTAGCCTTCCCCTATAAACCTTGAAGTTGTCAAATGTTGCGCAGGGGAGACAATCAAAGTATTGCTTCAAACTTCATAGGATCCACCATGATCCCATGCTCAGACACTATGAATCCTAAAAGATGACCAGGCCTAATGCAGAAAAAGCACTTGTGAGGGTTCAACCAAATGTGATAATAACAACATCTTGCAAATACTAATCGAAGGTGAGTGGAGTGATCTACTCTCTTGCAAGAGTGAGCAATGATATCATCTAAGTAATCTTTGACAATATGCTTAAAATTGTGAAATGAAAAGGTCATGGCACATTGGAAGGTTTCTCTGACATTTTTAAGACCGAAAGGAATTTTATGGTATGCAAAAGTACCTCAAGGACAAATAAAATTCGTCTTATGTTGATCCTCAGTTTTGATTTGAATTTGATTATACCTTGGAAATCCATCCATAAAATAAAATACTTCACTTTCCGTAGACTCATCAAGAATCTGGTCAATGAAAGGAGTCGGGAAGATATCTTTAGGAAATTCCTTGTTCATGTCTCTAAAATCCATACACACATGGATGGTTCCTTTCTTTTTATTTACATGAATGGGATTAGACACTTATTCAGTCAAGGGAACTGGGTAGATGAAACCAACATTAAGTAGCTTCTCTACCTCTGCCTTAATGGTGGGGGCCTTCCTAGGATTAACATCTCTAAGATGTTGCTGAAAAGGATTAGCATCTAGATAGGTTTTAATCTCATGCTAAACAATGTTGGGGTCGATCCACGACATCTCTTCATATGAACAAGAAAAAACATCTAAGAATTCTTTGAAGAGATTAGTGTAGATCTGAATTTCTCCAGGAGAATAATCCACACCAATATATATGTTCTTAATTTTACCAGGGATATGAGAGATGTCGATCATGAAGGTAGGAAAAATATTCTCCATGTTTCCTTTGGCATAAATACCATGCGTATCTAAGGGAGCCACAGCGTGACCGACCATCTCACTCAAGGTAGATCTAAAATCATCTTGTTCGATCTTAACAAGCTCTGGGAGAAAATAGGATCGATGATGCATATCGTCACAAGGCCTATTGTAACATACCTGACCACCCAGAGGTCGGGCTATGCCACTTAAATAGGCTGCAACACACCCAACCACCCACAGGCTAGGCACGCTATAGTCCCAAGACTCAGTTCTATGATCTCTAATTCGAAGACAAAGGGTTTCTCAATAATGTTAGGAGCATGCACACCACATGCATAATACAAGATTCATGTCACAACATAAAAGAGATAAACATCGTGCCATGCACAACAAATAACCAGAAGACATGCACATTAGAATACATATCTCAGAGATAATTAAATACATAGAGGAATACATTAAACATAAAACAAAAAGAGCACTTATCTTTGCAAGTAAAATTTCACCAACTGGATGCAGACCAAGGACGTTCCTCCCAACCATAGACATTGTTGTTTGTTTACTCTCAACAATAGGTCACCCCCGATCCAGGGTTATGAATCAACAAGGATGGGTCCTAGGCCAATTCTAAATACACAGTAGTTGGCTAAGTAGCTCTCAGGTTTCCCAACCTCACAAAAATCCTAATTTCCAGCTCTCTTCCCCCCTCAGCCTGCACAACCCCAAGAAGTTAACAACTTTCTCTACCATGCAGTCCCTGACACTGTTCCATTTCTCTCCTGGGCTCCAGTGCTACTAGTCAAGAAATATCCCTAATAGAAATTCCAAGGACTTTCAGCTGTGGATAGTTCCATCTGAACTGCGATCAAGTTTATGCACACAGTCATCCATTCCCTCATGGAATGATCAGTAAATCATTACAATCATTCAACAATGGCTCTCCTCTTCCTTCCATTCGTTTCCATGCTCATCCCAAGAGCACACAAATTAGCAGTAGTGATTGAAGAGGAAGAAGAACAATTGAACCAGTGAGAAGAGGATGAACCAAGGGAATAATGACCCCAAAACAACCCCTAAGGGATGTTTAAATAATTATATGAAGACAAGAGCCACATGGCCTCCCTCCCAAGAAGCTCATGTAACCCCCTCTTCTCCATAAAATTAATTATGGGTAAATAAAATAATAATAATAAGACTTATCCCCTCAAGCCCCCTCTCTTGTGGAATCATATCCCCCTATCTCTTTTGTCCTTTCCGGTCTTACAACCAACGATGTATTTTATTAATGTATAGGAAGTGTTACATTTCCTAGGCACTCTGGCCCCTTTTCAACTTTACCGGCTCACCAGACTAAGTCATATTTACATAATACATTATAGTTTATAAGGGTTAGAACTGGGATGTTACATCCCCCTCCCCTTATTTTGGCACTGTCCTTAGTGCACAACACCATTCCAATGTTAATAACATTACAATTTGAGGCCCTCTGGCCTTAATTCACACAGGCAATCTAGCCCAATCTTATATACATAGGCACTCTGGCCTAAAACATGTATTCATAGGAATTCTGACCCAAAACATTTATGATGATGTTCCTGCCATGCAGTCCCTCAGGTTGTTCCATTTCTCCCCGACTACAGTGCACTCGACCAAGAAGTTTTAGAGTTGTGGGTTCTAAAACTCTAGTTGTAGCAAGTCCATTGGAGTTTCTTCCTTCCATGCCTTTGTCATTTAGTTGCTCCAACATCACCTTCTTTTCTCTCATAGTCTGTTACTTTTATAGATCTTCAACATTCATCATTTTCCTACAATATTTCAAATTAGTGAGCATGTCAGTTCAAAATTTGTGCATAAAATTCTCATTCTTTCTCATATTATAAGAGTAAATTTTCATAATCCAATACAATACTTATCTGTGCGGTTCATTGATTTACATCCATATGGATTTCTTGTTAACTTGGCTCACTATTTTCCCTGACATACCCATTGTGTGCATGACCCCAATCAAGAGCTATCAAAGTCTCCTCTTCCTTGTGGTCACTCGCCTTCCAGGCCCAAGCTCAAGCATCCCCTTCTCTGCTATGAAACCCCTCAGGTGATCCATCTTGCCTGACCAAGGTTCTCTTGCACAAGAATATTTCTAAGGACATAGGGTTCTCATGTCACAACAATATCCTTTTCCATGCTTTCCATCTTGCATATCCAACATATCATCTGTATTATACACATACAGTCACCATGAGATATCATTATAACCATTTCAAACATAAATGCCAAATCTATTTTATATAGGAAAATAAAATTTTCCAAGCATGATCTTTCTGCTCATAATGGTTGGCTCTATAGCTATATATATCAGTCTTCCTTATGGGCTTACATCACTGCCATAAGACCATTCTACTTGCAATTTCTTCAATTTACATTCGGCCAAAACAATTCGTCAGTAATTATCAAATCATAATTCCCAAAACTGTTTTATATAGGAAAAATAAAACTTCTAGGCATGAGCTTCTGCTCATAACAATTTGACTCTTGCAACAATAGGCATTGGTCTTCTTTATGGGCTTACAACACTGCCATATCCAAGACCCCTTTCCTCCTGCAATTTCAACATTCCTCAGCCAAACAAATTGTCACTATCTCATGTGCAAGACATATATTCTCATGGCAATGATTGAAAACAAAATCACAAAGTGCTCTTAGAATTGTTTACAAATACAATTCAATTACTTATATTAATCCAACTATCAATTGGAATGAAATCATCATTACATACACATGTATTATCAGTCACACAGACGTTTCATAATGCCACAACTAATAAGATAACAATCAATGTGCCAATACCCATGGTCACATCTACACAATGCATCCATGCATGGACTACATAATACCACATAACTATGTCATGTATTCCACCATGATGAGTTGGAAGGTCTGGCCAATGATTCAACACATCATCCAAACACTTCCTACTGCTTTCCTAACTATTTGGTTACCTTCCTTTTCCACCCAAACATAACACCAAGAATATAATCCTTAAGTGCTCTTCAGTGTTGGCAAAGAGGTTGCAATCCAGACATCAGTTATACAGTAGATACCATTGAGCAATCACATAGCTCTATATCCCTTCCATATCCAACCATATTATGGTCTCACACATGACTAGATCTATGGGTATTCATTGTTATATAAGGAGTATGTCTCCTGAATTAACCTGGTTATGATCCCATAACCAATCATAACATAATATGCAGCTTACATTTTATCTAAGTGAATTGTAGCATCAACAACACTTACACACTCTAGGCCTTCGGCCATTACATATCAATTTAAATACTGAAAAATTAACTGAGGGAATCCTTACCTCGATCCCCTTCAAAATGTATGCATCAACATAAACTAATTGCATACCTGCCTAGTTGTTACCAACCTACTTGTTGTTGTCTGACCAACTGATATTTGTAGAATCTCATAGACTTCCCCCTTCATCATTTTGATCACCATTCCTGCCATCCTCATGGTTCTTCACCTCGATGGAAATTATAAGCAACAACAACATCCACATATTTAACCCTTCTATATCATTTTTCCTGAATACATAATCCATCCCTAGTCATACTCAAACATTATTTCATAATAATAGACTATTCTAAGTTTACCAACATGTTATATGCATATCCAAGCATGTACATATGCAAAATTACACATCTATATTCACCAAGCATTTACTGTCAGCATGCCTACTAATGCATATGCAATTTAACTTCATTGTATGCATCATGCGCTCTAGTGCATTTCTGTTTCAATTCACTTATTTATTTATCTATTTTTGTTGTAGTTGGTTGTCCTTGAATTCCTTTATATCCTTGATGCCTTGTGTGCTCCCATTCTTCTCATCTGCACTATGGTTCCCTGGGTTTGAACACTTTTCCAGCCACATTCCACCTAGCCATTCTTTCCCACTTAGTACCATTCCCCAATGGAAATCCATTTTCATTCAATTCCACTTTTGAAGTGAGAGAGCATTCCAATTCCTCTACATTGGCATCTTGATTTCATTGTGAACTCTGATTTAATCTTTTAGACAGTAGATAAGTCATATCTAACAAATCTTTCCCTGGAACTCCTATGCTTGACACATAAAGATTATTCACACACCACCTCTTAATCTCTTTGTTTCCTTCCACATCAAGCTTGCAATTGTCTACACATCTTTACCTTCAAGGTTATGGAGCCTTACTTTTACTTGCTATGCCCATTAATGACATTATTCACCTGCTAGCTTCATTTCCCATGTGAGGATTCTTTCTTTTGTAGCACTTCATCCAACTTTTGTAAGCAAAGTCATGCCTCCATGACCCTAACATCTGATCCTCTTATTGAATTGATTTGGTTATACCTCTAATCTTGATAAACCTGGAAGAAACCATCTTGTTAGAACTATAGATATCATACAAAAATTGTCAATTAAATTTATAGGTACCTTTTCATTTAAATGATAATATTATTCATTAATTAATATCATTTTCCCTTTTTATCCTTTATTCGTAATGCTCATGAATGAACTCTCTTTTAATCACGACTGTGCATTGGTTCTTTTGTCTTCATAAGTTGATCACAGACATGGATCAACTCATTATATCGTGCTCATGCTTCTGTTGTTTTCTCATTTCACAAACAGATCATATTTTGACCCTTTATCAACTCCTTGTATTATTCTAGTGTTAAATCTTTGTCGAATTAAGTCTTTATGAGGTGCTTCCTTCAAACCATTTACATATGACCAGATGCACAAAATCACGAGCTTATTGATTTGAGTGTTGCCTCTTCTTTTCCCTTTGTTTCTTAATGTAGACCACCTTCTCTTAAGGATGCACGACCTCCCGGTCAAGGGTCTTCAATCCCGAGCCGAATTAGCTCTCTGAAACCTTGACGGTTTCATTCTGTATCTAAACATAGGCCATTCTAGCTTTCTAGCACAGGTTCGATGGCCCCCACGACCTTGTCCTTCGCCCTTGCGAAAAATATTAGAGTTGGCGCTAGCTCCTTTTTCTCTTGGCTCCTCCTTAGATGTGACCTTAGGCAGTGACCTCATGTAGACGCGTGATTGCGGCCATGCTCAAAGGTGGTCTGGAACCAAAATACTTTTCGCCACACAATTCACCTCGAGTCACCATGTTTCCTTTTTCCAAAAATGTGGTCTCAATTGCTTCTCGCTATCGACTTTGTAAATCTCGAGCACCTCCCGTCCCCACAATGCGAGGTTACCGTTGAAGTCGCGATATTGACAGTGCTTTTAAATGGATGACCGAGATCTGCCTCTTGGGAACCAACAATTCAGATTTACCTCTCCCAGATCGACAGTTGTGGTCGTTTTGGAATTCCGGAATTCATAATTCTCAAATCTCAAACTTTACTTCCCTCGAGATACACGGGATTCTTCCACACGTCCTTTTGAATCAGACAGTCAGGAATTACTTCGGACGATCCGATGATCGATGTTTACTTTGGTTCCTTACCCAGAATCCACAACTTCAAGCCACCTTTTCTGTTGATCTGATGGTTCAGGTCTACTTCGGACGATCCAACAATCGACATTTACTTCGGCTCTCCGGCTCTCCAGGACTCGGGAGTTTCAACTCTGAATTGAAAACTCTTGGAGTAATTTCTCTAGAGTCCACGATCCATCACCATGTAGCGAAATACTGTAAGTGGACACATGGTCCAATCAGGCGGGTGACACGTGTCACATCCTATATGACATTTCAATCATCCTCATGCTCAAAAATTACTGACACGTGGTGCACATCCCATGTGTCCACGTCATCCCCGACGACGTCTGCAAGCCACGCCACTTCGGAAATTCTGGGGTCCACATCACCTCCTAGTGACGTCATCGTGCCCCACCACTTCGACTCTTTAGGCTTTGGGACTTCAGGAGTTTCCACACTAGCACACTTCCAATTCTCCTGAAATTCGATTCCCCAAACCAACCAAATCTCTGCCATGTGTCTCCCTTATCGTATGACCCATATTAACCTCGGACTTCAGGACTTTAGAAGTTACCGTTGTGTTGGGGTCCTATAATTATAGGCAACTCAATTCTTCGACTGTTGATTTGGCGTTTCTCTCGTGATGACGAAGTTTGGCTCGGTTGATCCCGTTTTCTTCCCTCCATTCTTTTTGCTTGATCCCCCATCACCCTGCTGCATCCTTCATCCATGCTATGCCCTCACTCCCTTGTCATGTTGTCCCATTGACTACCTCTCGCTCGTCACCCATCCATGAATAATCAGACTTAGGATGAACAAAAATAACAATAAAGTTAGTTAGATTAAATAAGTAATGTTAGTATAGTTAGGATAGGTTAAACTAATTAATAAATAACTAGTTAATAATTAATTAATTAATTATTAATTAAGTTAAAAATCTAAGTTAGTAATTAGGTTAGAATTTAATTAATTAAAAAATAATACAAATAAACAAAACAAAAACATACAAAACCAAAGATTAAATAAACCAATTAAAAATAAAAAAACAAAATAAAATAAATAAATATTAAAACATTAAATAATATAAAAACAAATTATATAAAACAAAATATATAAAAAACAAAATGTAATAAAAACAAACAAAACAAACAAAAATTAAACAAAAAGCAAATACAATACACATAAAACAAAGCACGTAATAAAAACTAAAAAAAATTAAAAATTAAAAAAACCTACGCTATCCTAAGTCTACCCCACCCTCTACCTCCATGCACCTTCACACATCACGCCCCCATCCAAACTCACATCAAATTAATCAAACGGTCCTTAAAAATTCCCGACCCCCCCTCACTATACAGAGTTTAACGAGAGGGGGGGGGGTCTAGAATAATGGTTTTCCAATACCACCCCCCATCCACGTTTCTCATTCCCATTCCAGCGGACCCCCCCCCTAAAACCTCTTACCACCTCAGGGGGGGTCCGAAATACCGCCTTCCCGAATTAAAACCGCTTTTCCCTTTTTTTTGCCATTTTTGCCTGTTTCACCACGTCTTCTTTCAAAACGGATTCTGGGCAAATGAAGACGGATTTTAAAAATCCGAGAGAGAATTTTTCTCATCATGGGATGAAGAACAAAAATCTCTCTCATTTTCTTCAACAGCACTACGAGAAGGGAGAATCAAATCCATCTTCGAGGCCCTTTTTTCCAGATTTCCACTTTTTTGTTACAGTCTCGATCTTGCAGGAGTTGTTACGGCCAGCTGGGGACGAATTTTGTGAAACCGAAGGCGATTTTTGTCCAGAACATGTCCATCTCCAATAACCTCCTTCATTTTTTGCCTAGGTGTCATCGATGAAGAGAAACACACGTCTGTTCGGACCCCTTTTTCGCAGAAAATCGGTCCGTCTTTCATGACAGACAGTTCCAAATTTTGTGGGATTTGTGGCTATTTTTGGTCGAGGCGGTTGAAACCGACTCTCAAAACTTGTTGGGGGGTCTCCCCTATTTATTCAGAGATGATTTTTAATGTAAAGGTTGTTGATTTCATGCCCAGGCAGGCTGGGAGCACTGTAACTTCTATCAGAGATTTTCCAGAAATATAAAGAAACATTCACAGGATTCATGTATGTTAGCTATTGGTGAAGTTTTCCCTCGTCGTTGAATGTGTATCTTCCTTCGTTATCATTGTGTTGTCTGTATGATCTTTTAAAATGAGTTAAAGTGACAGGATTTATCTATGCATACCCTGTTTTCTAACTTTAAAAAAATCTAAATGTTTGTCTTCTGATGTTGTGGTGAAGAAATTCTTAAATGCTTCTTTATTGTGATTGATAATCTCACATTTCTGCTAATCCATCACTTATTCCCAAAGAATCCAATAGTTGCATTATCTCTCCCTGTGAAAAGACTTCTTATAAACTGTTATCTGATCTTTATCATTGTGAACAGACCCCATAGCCCAATGGTCTTCTTTTGTTGTCTCAACCAGAAAACCCCAAGAACATAACCCTATTATGCACATCTAGCCTAATATTCATTTAAAACAAAGTTATATCAGACAGAGAGATCCCTCTCTGAGTCTTGGAGGGCTAGATCCAAGACTCGAAGTGGTTTTGATGTTGCCTCTGTGACTGCCTCACAGCCTTGGGCAAATTACAGAGTGCTAACACGTTGCAAGGATCAACGACTGCAATTCCTTCAGGCCTTCAGACTTCGGAAAACTCAAACTTCATCTTTTTTCCGAAATGTTTTTATCTGAATCTCGCGATATACTGACGCGTGTTTCCCATGGATCGACAACTATGATTTATTTGGGTCTTCGTACTTCGAATAACTTAACTCTCAACCTTCTCTTTTCCCCGAAGTGCGCTGATTTTTGTTGTGCATCCTACTAAATCGGACGACTGTAATTATCTTCGGACTCTGGGGTCCAGAAATCTCAATTCTCAACTTCTCTTTGCTCACCTTTTCCTAGAGTGCTTTCAAATGAAGCACACGATCGGTTGACGTGTGTCCTCCTATAGATCGATAGTCCCCAACTACTTATTCTCTTCGAAGGTTCATCGCTCGAGTACTAACATGCCACATTGCTTCATTCCTTTCAGTTTGCGGGGGCACGTTGTTGGCATGTTCACAGAAAGAATGCGCTTGTCATTGATGGAAAGAACACATAGGAAGGAGAACCTTGGGAGGAGAAGTGACAATGATCATTGGATCCCATTCAAAATTCCAGATGACCGTCAGATCTGAATTAAGATAGGAGGAGCGCATAGATGGAGGACAGATATTGGGTGTTAGATCTGAGCGTGGGGTTCGACCATCATTGGATCCAGGAGAACCTGCATGTTATTTAAAGTTCAAGGAGAAGTGGGCTTACAAAATCCAGAAAGCAGGAGGACTTTCCATCTTCAGGTAGGACACATGGTCATAGATCAACATTTCGCTGACTGAAAGGTCAAATGCAGGAGAGGCCTAACTTTCCAACTTGCGATACGCGAAATTGCGAAAAGATATGAGCCGTTGGATCGAGGAGAAATCTGGACCATTGATCCAAGAAGGAAACGTGGAGAAAGATCATCATTTTGTTGACTGGAAAGTCAAAGGGAGGAGGTGCTCTCACCTCTCGAACTCATGATATGTGAAATCGTGACATAATCTTAGTCGTTGGATCGAGGACTAATCTAGGCCGTTAGATATAGGAGGTAGTTCATGACATACCATGTCAGAAAGGACATGTGGCAACCCTATGTCAGCAAGGACACATGGCACAATCATACAAGGACAAGTGTCAAGGTGATTTGATGTTTCAAGTACGTGAATATTTCAAATATGAGTGACACGTGGAAACTTCTCAGGTCACGACACATCATCATGTGACGTCATTCCGGGAGTTAAGTTTCAGGAGTTTTAGTATCAACACTCCCCCTAAGTCCCAAAAGATAAAGTTGTGGGGCGTTGGATAGTCGTCTGATCACCACAGAATGAGGACGGTTGATCTGAAGAGCGAAGCACTCAAATGATTAGCGAGTGGTCATAGGTAGTGGTCACATCATCGAGAGTTAGAGGAAGGTGCTAACAACTAAGCTCCATTTCAAAAATCTTGATATGGAGAGTTGTGAAGTCTCACCACAATATTGTTGAAATCACGAAACACGAAACAATGATTCAATCTGATTCGTTGATCAAGAGAAAGCGTGAACCATTAATTTGGCTCCATTTCGGATTTTCAGCGATCGCAACTTGGAGTGTCGAGACCCTTCATTAAAGGAATGACGAAATAGCGAAACACGAAACAATGATTCAATTTGAGTCGTTGATTAAGAGAAATCATGAACCGTTGATCTGGCTCCATTTCAGAGTTTCGACAATCGCAACTTGGAGTGTCAAGACCCTTCATCACAGGAATGCCAAAATGTGAAACGCCTTTTTGGTGTAGGCCATGGTCACCGCCGGTGGTCACGTTGGAGGAAGGAGCTAGAGCAACCAAGCTCCATTTCAGGGTTCACAATATAAAGAGTCAAGGAGACTCACGGGAGAAAACTTGAAATGCGAAATCGCGAAATGCCTTTTTGAATAGGGATGTGGTCACAGCCATTGGTCACATCATCAAATGTTTAAGGGAGGATCTAGCATGCAACTAAGCTCCATTTCATAGATTGCGACTTGGAGAGTCGAGATGCCTCATCCCCATATCCCCGAAATGCGAGTCACGAAAGTGCCTTATGAATAGGTGTTTGGTCAGCGCCAGAGGTCACCTAAAAGGAAGGAGCTTAGCCATAAGAGATAACGACCACTGTGAAGTTTTCTTCAGAAAGAGAGAAGGCGCCAAAACGCATGAAAGCGCGGAGTTTCTCTCAGTAACTTCCAAAACAAAATGATTGCATTTGCTAGAGGAGCTGAAGAGCCTCGGTGTAACTGTTAGAAACCACTGATGGTTTCTACTAGAGAATTCAAAGAGACTTCAAGGTGATCGATACAGAAGATGAAGAGTCTCGAGGTAACTACCAGTGGAGTGTAAAATCATCATAGAGTCAACTGACAGATGGAAAAGGGTCGAAGACTGTTATAGTCAATAAAGCCAAAAGATCTCAAGAGAAGGGTCAGTTATGATGAATGCAGTGAAGTGTATGCAGTGGGAGAGCACATGCAGCATGGATAAGGTGCATAAAGACAATAAAAATGCAAAAAAAAGAAGAGATGGTGTTGCAATTTTTGAGAGTGTGTTATGCAGGTAGAAGCATTGAGCCTAAAAGAAAAATAGCTTAGTAGAAGCAAAGAAGAGAGATGCATAACTGAGACAGTAAAAGAAGGCTAAAGTGCACATGCAGAGAGAAAGTAGAAGATCATAAAGCGTAAGAAGATGCAAGCAGTGAGACGATGATACAGGAAAGCAAAGAAGCATAGCAGAATAGTGATAAGCCTGGTAAGGCGATGACAACTATTGAATCATTGTAATAAATTCATCGAAAGAAAAGTTTTATATTTCAGGGTGGAAGGGAGGTGCTAGGGAGGACTGTTGTCCTCATAGTTTCAAGTAGGTGCTTGAACACAGGGAGTTTTATCTTCCATCTTGTAGCAGCCAGAGAAACCAGGGTGATAGGGTGGTGCAAGGGAGAACATTGGTTCTTTGATATACAGGTCGGTTCCTGTATAACTGGAAGTTGGTGCTTCCATCCAGTTGGTGCTAGAACACTCAGGGAGTTGGTGCTTCCTTCTAGTGGGTGCTAGATAAACCAGAGAGTTGGTGCTCTCAGCAAGTAGCAGCTTGCAAAATAGAGGTGGTAGCCTCAATATGAGTCAATGCTCATAAGAATGATAATGTACAGAAAATAATTATCATATAAAGAAGAAGAGGTTTTCACCCTTTATGGGTTTCCTCAGGAATATCTTTCTCTGCATTACACATGTGTGTGATTGATGTTGAATACTCTATTTCTTATTTATTGTGATCATCATTGAGTGTTCTGTAATGATTTTAAAAATGGATATAATTGTTTAAGAACAGTAACAACTGATTCACCCCCCCCTCTCAATTGTCCAATACTTGGTATCAGAACCGACCCCTTTTATCTAAGGGTAGATCCTAGAGCTTAAACATGTCAAGCCATGAAGGAACTTCAACCAAAAAGGCCCCTCTATTCAATGGAACAAACTTTGCCTTCTGGAAAGTTAGAATGAGAGCCTACATAATGGATTTAGGTGTAGATGTCTGGGATGTGGTAGATATTGTTTATGTAAAGCCAACTGTACTAGCTAATAAGGACGACAAGCTAGAATTCAGCTTCAATGCTAAGGCTATGAATGCTATCCTGAGCAGTCTTATAGAAGCAATATTTGTAAAAGTTATGCACTTAGAAATTGCCAAAGAAATGTGGGACAAACTCATTAGCAGTTATGAAGGTAATGAGAAGGTAAAGGACGCCAAGCTTCAAACCTACAAAGTACATTTTGAATAACTGAAGATGAAAGAGGATGAAACTGTTGGACAGTACTTTCTAAGAGTTGAAGAATTGATAAATGCAATGACAACACTTGGTGAAAAAATTGAGGAATCCTCCTTAGTTCAAAAGATTTTGAGATCTCTACTAGATAGGTTCAACCCGAAGGTCTCTGCTATAGAAGAACTTAATGATCTAAAAGCCTTGGCGTTTGATCAACTTCTAGGAACATTGACTGCATATGAAGTGAGAATAGTTAAAGATAAACCCACCTCCAAAGAAGCATCATTTAAAGTAGAAAAGAATGAGGATTCTAAGCCTGATGAAATTGAATCAAAAATTGTAAGAAGACTGAAGAAGGGATCAGGCAAATACAAAGGTAAACTGCCTTTCAAATGTTTCAATTGTGGTAAGATAGGTCATTTTTCAAATAAATGTCCTTACAAAATAAAGGATCAGACATATGATGATGAGGAGAAGCACAAACACAAAAATTTCTTTAAAGAGAATAATTTTAAGAAGAAAATCTTTGTGTAAACAATGATAATGATCCTTCAGATAATGAAGACAATGACTCTTCTATTGAAGATAAACTAAATGACTTCATGCTTATGGCCAAAGAGGATTATGATAATAAAATCACAGGAAGTGATGCTAATGAAGAAGAAGTTGTGGTTGACCTGGAAGGAGAACTGATCAGTGCACTAGAAGAGCTTGACAAACTCATAATTAAGACGAGAAAGCAAAAACAATTGTTGATACAATTCAAGAAAGGCAGTAAAGAACCTGATGAAGACTTTGCCCTACTAAAAGTGGAATTAGAAGAGGCAGAGAAAATCGAAGACATTTTGAAACAATAGTTATCAGAATATAAGACAAGATGTAAAGCTTTGGAGGAAGAAGTAGTGAAAACTAGGAAATAGCTGGAGAAGTTTCAAGCCTTGTATCATCAAAATATGTCAAGTATCAAAGCCTCAGAAGGATTGGCCACCATTTTGAATCAACAAAGGAGCCCAAAGCTGAAAACAAGTTTGGTTTATGAAGATGGATCAAGCAGTGGTCAACCAAGTAACAATGAACCCATCAAGTTTGTCAAATATACAACATATGACAACAACAAACCTGCAGAAACAAAAGAAGATAATCGATTGCCCAGGAGGAGTAAAGAAAAATGTACCGGAATTGAAATTGTAGATCAGAGAAATAATACACTCTCTTCTCAAAGAAATCGTCAGCATGGAAGAAATCGACCTTCTCAAAGAAGACAACCATTTTCCAGGTACCAAGGTTTTTTCTATGTATATTGTTTTTTCTGTTCTAATTTTGGTCACAAAGCTGTAAACTGTTCTTTAAAATTTAGATATGAGAAATCAATACATTCAAGGTATAGGTATCTTCCACAACAAAGAATGAGATAGCCAAGTAACAAACCATCACAGATTTCAAATCACTTGATGGCTGGGAAAAGGACACAGGTTAAGCATAACAATTGTTATGATCCCTTATTCAACGAATCAGAATGTCACATCTGTCATAATTTTGAACATAAAGTTGTTGATTGTTGCTTAAAGAAATATGAACCAGATTTGAATCCCTCTGCTAAAAATGTCAAGGTTTGGAAGAAGAGAGAAAGTGACAAGTGTGGATTAGTGTTTTCAGCTCAAAGACAAAAGAACCCTTGGTATATAGATAGTGGATGCTCCAAACATATGATGGGAGACAAAGGTAAGTTTCTATCTCTAAGTGAAAGCAAATCAGGAAACATAACGTTTGGAAATGATGCTCCAGGTAAAATCAAGGGTAAAGGGATGGTGAGTTTAAGTAATGGAAAAGGAAAAGCCCAAGATATTCTTCTTGTAGATGGGCTAAAACATAATATGCTCAGTGTAAGTCAAATGTGTGAGAGAGGATGTGAAGTGGTGTTCACTTCCAAGGACTGCAAGATAAAGTCTATAAAATCAGGACAAGTGGTGGCTAAAGGCATAAGGACAAAAAATAATGTATATGTGCTGAAAGAAGATAGAGAAGAATGTCATCTAAGAAAACATGATGAGAGTTGGTTATGGCATAGGAGACTTGGACATATAAACTTTGATCACTTAATCAAGTTCAAAAATATTGAGGTAGTAAAAGATCTTCCAAGAATATCAAAGCCACAAGATTCTGTGTGTAAACCCTGCCAAGTAGGAAAGCTTACCAGGACACAGTTTAAATCCAAGAGCTCTACTTCAACACAGAAACCACTCCAACTAGTTCATATGGATTTATGTGGACCATCAAGACATGAAGGCACAGGGAAAGAAAACTACTTCATGCTGATCATTGATGATTACTCCAGACTTACTTGGGTTGCCTTTCTTAAGGAAAAAGATGAAGCATTTGAGAAATTTAAAATAATTAGGGCTTTAACTGAGAAACAGGCAAGAGGTTAAAGGCAGTAAGATCAGAAAGAGGAGGCGAATTTATGTCAAGTGAGTTCAAGGAATTCTTTGATGAACATGGGATCAAGAGAGAATACACAATCCCAAGAACTCCACAACAAAATGGAGTAGTTTAGAGGCAAAACATAACAGTGCAACAAATGGCTAGGTCAATGATGAATGAGAAGAACATTGGTCAAACCTACTGTGTAGAAGCAATACACACAACAATCCATTTTCTTAACAAATCCCACCTTAGACCACACACTGACAAGACAGCTTATGAGCTGTGGTATGAGAGACCTGCTTCAATCAAACACTTCAAAGCCTTTGGGAGTAAGTGTTACATAAAGAATAATGATGAGAATCTTGGCAAGTATGATGACAGGGATGATGAAGGCATCTTCTTAGGGTATGATACAAACAATAAAGGATACATATGTTATAATAAGAGGCTGCATAGATTGTTTGACTGTATTGACATAAAAGTTGATGAAGGAATCCCAGAAAGAGCGGTGAACAATATTGAATCAACAACAAAGGATATAGATGAAGTTGAAGCTGAACAGGTCCAAGAATCAGAACAAGAATATTCTAAGCTAGATGAAGATGAAAATATCCAGACAGACTCAAATTAGCAGACAACTTCAAATTCCTCCTCCAAAATCACTCAAAAGAATCATCCTGCAACTCAGATAATTGGTGAAAAGACAAAGGTGTACAAACCAAGAGAAAGATAATAAAAAACATTGAACAATCAAATATAGCCTTCATATCCATGCTGGACCCCAGGAATTTTAATGAAGCTAGCAAAGATGACCATTGGGTTAAAGCAATGAATGATGAACTTGATCAGATTGAGAAANGTTAAAGCAATGAATGATGAACTTGATCAGATTGAGAAAAACAATGCGTGGGAGATGGTTCCTAGACCCGAAGGTAAAAATATCATTGGTTCCAAATGGATCTTTAAGAATTAGTTGAATGAGTAGGGACAAGTTGTTAAGAACAAATCAAGATTGGTCTGTAAAGGCTATGCTCAAATAGAAGGACTGGATTTTGATGAAACATTTGCACCTGTAGCAAGATTAGAAGCTATCAGAATATTTCTTGGCTATGCTTTTCATAAAAGGTTTAAAGTCTATCAAATGGATGTCAAGTCAGATTTTCTAAATGGATATTTAAACGAAGAAGTCTATATGGAACAACAGAGGGTTTCGAACTGTCTGATAACCCTGACTTTGTATGCAAGCTGAAGAAATATTTATATGGGTTAAAACAAGCCCCTTGTGCCTGGTATCACATACTGGATATGTATCTCCAAGACAAAGGGTTCAAGAGAGGAACAACTGACAACAATCTATATATCAAAATAGAGGGTAATGATTTTCTCATCGTGTTGGTCTATGTAGATGACATCATCTTCAGATGTAATAAGGATTCATTGGTACAATGGTTTTCTTTTTCCAAAATGTCTATGATAGGTGAATTGCCATTTTTTCATGGTCTGCAAATTACTCAGATGTCTGAAAGAATGTTCATTTCTCAAGAAAAATATCTAAGAGAAATGTTGAAAAGGTTTCAAACAAAAGATTCTAAACCTGTGGGCACACCTATGGTTACTAGATGCAAATTAAGAAAGGATGATAACTCACCTAATGTTGATCAAAGTTCATATAGGTCAATGATAGGCAGCCTGCTGTACATCACAACATCTCGTCTAGACATAATGCATGTTGTTAGAATGGTAGGAAGATATTAGTATTCACCTAAACAGAGTCATTTGGTAGCTGTCAAAAGGATATTCAGATATTTGAAAGAAACAATGAACTATGGCCTATGGTATACTAAGAATCATAATTTTCAATTATCAATCTAATCAGATGCTGATTGGGCTAACTGCATGGATGAAAGGAAAAGAACAAGTGTAGGTGTGTTCTTCTTAGGAGATTCTCTAGTAGCGTGGTTGAGCAAAAAGCAAGGTTCCATTTCCTTATCAACTACAGAGGTAGAATACATTGTTGTTGCTACTTGTTGCACTCAGGTACCATTTGAATATATCCATTAGAAGATGGGTGTCATCCCATCTCACATCTAAGAGAATCCATCCTGTTAGGGGGAGTTTGTGTTGGTTGAATATCTGATACCTCTGAAAAATTACTACAACAGCTCAAGGGGAGCGTGTTTTTTCTTTGACATTGTTGTCAAAGGGGGAGAAGAACAATGTGACTGGATTCTATGGTTGGAGATTGAGTTCTAAGAATAATAGTGCATCCTTTCAGGGTTTCCATCAATTCCAAAGGGGGAGATTGTTGGCATGTTCACAGGAACAATGCGCTTGTCATTGATGGCAATAAAACACATGAAGGAGAAGCTTGGGAGGAGAAGCAATAGTGATCATTGGATCTGCTTCAGAATTCTCGATGACCATCAGATCTGAATTACGACAGGAGGAGCACACAGATGGAGGACATATTTTGGGCGTTAGATCCAAACGCGGGGTCTGACCATCGTTGGATCTAGGAGAACCTGCACATTCTTTAAAGTGCAAGGAGAAGCGGCCTTATAAAATCTTGAAAGAAGGAGGATCGTCGATCTTCAGGCAGGACACGTGGTCGTAGATCAACATTTCGTTGACTGAAAGGTAAAAGGAAGGAGATCCCTAAACTTCCAACTCGTGATATGTGAAATTGTGAAAAGATATGAGCCATTGGATCGAGGAGAAATCTGGACCGTCGATCTAATAATAACATGTGGCGAAAGATCATCATTTCGCTGACTGGAAAGTCAAAGGGAGGAGGTTCCCTCACCTCTTGAACTCAGCCGTTGGATTGAGGAATAATCTAGGCCGTCAGATCCAGGAGGTAGTTCATGATAGACCACGTCATAAAGGACAGGTGATTTGATGTTTCCACAAGGACAAGTGTCAAGGTGATTTGATGTTTCAAGTATGTGAATATTTCAAATCTGAGTGACATGTGGCAGTTTCTCAAGTCACAACACATCATCAGATGATGTCATTCTGGGAGTTCAGTTTCGGGATTTTTAGTATCAACACTCCCCCTAAGTCCCGAAAGTTGAAGTTGCAGGGCAGTGGATAGTCGTTCGATCACCATGGAATGTGGACTGTTGATATGAAGAGTGAAGCGCTCAAACGATTAGCAAGAGGTCATAGGTAGTGGTCACATTGTCGAGAGTTGGAGGAAGGCATTAACAGCTAAGCTCCATTTCGGAAATCACGATAAGGAGAGTCGTGAAGTCTCCCCACAATATTGTCGAAATCGCGAAACATGAAACAATGATTCAATCTGAGTCGTTGATCAAGAGAAAGCATGAACCATTAATTTGTCTCCATTTCAGAGTTTTAGCGATCGCAAATTGCAGTGTCGAGACTCTTCATCACAGGAATGCCGAAATAGCAAAACACGAAACAATGATTCAATCTAAGTCGTTGATCAAGAGAAAGAATAAACTGTTGATCTGGCTCCGTTTCAAAGTTTTGGCGATCACAACTTGGAGTGTCAAGACCCTTCATCACAGGAATGACAAAATGTGAAACGCCTTTTTTGTGTAGGTCATGGTCACCACCGATAGTCATGTTGGAGGAAGGAGCTAGAGAAACCATGATCCATTTCGGAGTTCGCAATATGAGGAGTCAAGGAGACTCATGGGAGAAAACCCAAAATGTGAAATCACAAAATGCCTTTTTGAATAGGGCTATGGTCACAACCATTGGTCATAGCATCGAAGGTTTAATGGAGGAGCTAGCATACAGCTAATCTCCATTTCGGAGATCGTGACATAGAGATGCCTCATCCCGAGATCCCTGAAACATGAGTCCCAAAAATGCCTTATGAATAGGCGTTTGGTCACCGCTAGAGGTCACCTGAAAGGAAGGGGCTTAGCCAGAAGAGCTAGAACCCACTGTGAAGTTTTCTTCAGGAAGAGAGAAGGCACCAAAACACATGAACGCGTGGAGTTTCTCTCAGTAACTGGCAGAACGAAGTGATTGCATCTGCCAGAGGAGTCGAAGAGCCTCGGTGCAATTGTTAGAAATCACTGATGGTTTCTGCTAGAGAATTCAAAGAGTCTTCAAGGTGATCGACAGAGAAGATGAAGAGTCTCGAGGCAACTGTCAATGGAGTATAAACTCATCATAGAGTTGACTGACAGATGGAAAAGGGTCGAAGACTGTTACAGTCAGTAAAGCTAAAATATCTCAGGAGAAGGGTCATTGATGATGAACACAGTGAAGTGTATGTAGTGGGAGAGCGCATGCAGCATGGACAAGGTGCATAGAGACTATAAAAATGAAAAACATAGAAGAGATGGTGTTGCGATTTTTGAGAGTGTGTTATGTAGGTAGAAGCATTGAGCCTAAAGGAAAAATAGCTCAGTAGAAGAAAAGAAGAGAGATGCATAACCGAGACAATAAAATAAGGCTGAAGTGCACATGTAGAGAGAAAGTAGAAGATCAGAAAGCGCAAGAAGATGAAAGCAGTGAGATGATGATACGGGAGAGAAAAGAAGCATAACAGAACAGTGATAAGCCTGGTAAGTTGATGACAACTATTGAATCACTGTTATAAATTCATCGAAAGAAAAGTTTTATATTTCAGGGTTGAAGGGAGGTGCTAGGGAGGACTGTTGTCCTCAGAGTTTCAAGTAGGTGATTGAACACAAGGAGTTGTAGCTTCCATCTGATAGCAAACAGAGAAACTAGGGCAGTAGGGTGGTGCAAGGGAGAACATTGGTTCTCTGATATAAAGGTCGGTGCCTGTATAATTGGAAGTTGGTGCTTCCATCCAATTGGTGCTGGAACACTCAGGGAGTTGGTGCTTCCTTCTAGTTGGTGCTAGAGAAACTAGAGATTTGGTGCTCTCAGCAAGTAGCATGTTGCAAAATAGAGGTGGTAGCCTCATTATGAGTCGATGCTCATAAGAATGATAATGTATAGAAAATAATTATCATATAAAGAAGAGGTTTTCACCCTTTATGGGTTTCCTCAGGAATATCTATCTCTGCATTATACATGTGTGTGATTGATGTTGAATAATTTATTTCTTATTTATTGTGATCATCATTGAGTGTTCTGTAATGAGTTTAAAAATGGATATAATTGTTTAAGCACAGTAACAATTGATTCACCCCCCCCTCTTAGTTGTCCAATACATGCATCGACGGTTTGGAGTAACCCACTTTTCTCCCTACAATTCTCCTGATGCTGATACATAACCCCTTGGTGAAACCATGGTTTGGATTGCAGGACCTCCTTGGAAAATTGTCTCCCATGCAACTTGGCTCCCTGCAATGCCTCATGTCCATTGATCTCTCTCTCCCATGGGATCTGATGGTTGTGACCTTAACCCTTGCTTCCTTTACATCGAATGACCACTGTTCACATGTCCTTCGATCCAATGATCTCAGATCTCTCCTGATCCTATAGTGATGATCGCTCCTAAATTCGAAGGGGGACGATCATGATCCTTCAAACCCCTTACAACTGATCTCTGACGATATAACTCCTGTGTATATTTTGCAACTCCATTCCTCCTAAGATTTTCAACTTCATGATCAGAATTTGATCTCCACCACGAGACTCTGACCAACAAACTCGGCCATACTGGCTTGGTGTTTCAACCAAAAGCTATGATACCAATATGTAACATACCCGACCACCCAGTGGCTTGGCTACACCACTTAAATAGGTTGCAACATACCCAACCACCCACAGGCTAGGCACGTTGCAGTCTCAAGACTGAGTTCTCTAATCCAAATTTGAAGACAAAGTGTTTCTCAACAATGTTAGGAGCATGCACACCACATGCATAAGATAAGATTCATGCCACAAAATAAAAGAGATAAACATCTTTCCATGCACAACAAATAACCAATAGTCATGCACAGTATAATACATATCTTAGAGACAATTAAATACACAGGGAATACATTAAAAAAAAAAAACAGAGAGCACTTATCTTTGCAAGTAAATGTTCACCAACTGGCTGTAGACCAAGGATGTTCCTCCCAACCATAGAAGTTGTTGTTCATTTACTCTCAACAGCAGGTCACCCCCGATCCAGGGTTATGAATCCACAAGGATGGGTCCTAAGCCAAGTCTAAATACACAGTAGTTGGCTAAGTAGCTCTCAGGTTTCCCAACCTCACGACAATCCTAATTTCCATCTCTCTTTCCCCCTTAGCCTACACAACCCCAAGAAATGAACACCTTTCTCTTCCATGCAGTCCCTGAGGTTGTTCCATTTCTCTCTAGGGCTCCAGTGCTACTGGTCAGAAAATATCCCTATTGGAAATTCCAAGGACTCTCAGTTGTGGACAGTTCCATCTGAATTTCCATCAAGTTCATGCACACATGCATCCATTCCCTCTTGGAATGATCAGTAAATCATTACAACCATTCAACGATGGCTCTCCTCTTCCTTCCATTCGTTTTCATGCTTATCCCAAGAGCACACGAACTAGCAGTAGTGAGTGAAGAGGAAGAAGAACAAGTGAACCAGTGAGAAGAGGAAGAACCAAGGGAAGAACGACCCCAAAACAACCCCCAAGGGATGTTTAAATAATTACATGAAGACAAGAGCCACATGGCCTCCCTCCCAAGAAGCTCATGTAACCCCCTCTTCTCCATAAAATCAATTATGGGTAAATAAAATAATAATAACAAGACTTAGCTCCTCAAGCCCCCTATCTCTTGTGGAATCATAGCCCCCTATCTCTTTTGTCCTTGTCGGTCTTGCAACCAACGATGTATTTTATTAATGTATAGCAAGTGTTACATTTCCTAGGCACTCTGGCCCCTTTTCAACTTTACTGGCTCACTAGCCTAAGTCATATTTATATAATACATTATAGTTTATAAGGGTTAGAACCTGAATGTTACACCTATCAGGACCATACATGGCCTATAATATGTCTTCATCCAAAGGTAAAGTATCATTGATGAAATCATGAGAACAATATGATTGAGCGACCCATACGGTCTCTAAAATAAGATCCACCTTGTCCATACGCGAGGAGGTAGGATCTAGGTCAGTAGTAGTGTCAAGAATAGCCTGATACACAACTTCTGTTGTTGACAGTGGAATTTCCATCCCAATGTGCGACTGACCTTCATACGACATAGTCAGGGAAGGTAGGGTCCAAGGGCTGTTGAAATATGAAGTACAAAAAGAAACAAACCTCATTGATGATGAAGACTCACTGGAAATGGCATAAATATGGTGAATTGGTGCCATGAAATCAAGTCTACCCATCAAAGAGGAATACATTCAGGACCAAAATAATCATTTTACTTATGAAAAATATCAATTAAAGGGACCAAAGGTCCAACCGATGCACTAGGACTAGCATGCACAAAGGATAACTAATCAATCGTCACTATCTTCCCTTTGTGAGGAAAACATAAAGTGCAAAAAACAGACGACACGACCACTGTCATGGCATAAGTCCAATTACTCCCTAGTAGTAAACTGTAGTCTAGAGGCACATCAACCACCTCGACATCAACTTCCATAGTTTTCCCACCTAAATGGACCGGAAAAGTAGGGAGGATTCCATAGGGTTGAAATGAATGCCCATCAAATGCGGTCAACATAGTCATAGATTAGGATTGTGGGCATAGCGCTTTAGTAATCCCTTCAAAATATGAGGCAGAGGTTTCGAATTTTTGATCTGCAAGGGTGTTTTTGGAGGAGGAGACTCTGGACCTAAAACATTATGTGAATAACCATAATCACAAGATTGAGTGGCTACATCAATATGAGACTTGACCATATTGACGCATAGATGGCCACCTTCATGTGCTGAGGTGTTATGACTCCTGCTCAATGCATTTCCAATGTTGGAGGTCCTTGAGGCCATATGATGATTATTCAGAAATGGGTTTGTTAGCACGACGAGTGGTTGTGATAAGAGCCTCGAGGATTCCTCGATTTTGGGGCATAGGTGGGTAAGGTGATCATCTTTACAAAGTTTACAAGGAAAGTTCACCTTCCACTTTTATTTCTTTCCCTCACCAACATTATTATTCGATCTATCATTGTTAGCGTCATCCTTGGATTTATTGTTATTTTCCCCCACCTTACGATTATTACCTCATCCTTTCTTCTTAGTCCCTCCTAGTTGCTAGTTACCATTTAGGTTAGACGATGATTGTACAAAATGCACATCCATCGACTAGGTGGCGGTGGGGGATGAAGCTAGAGATTGTCTTGCTACAGGATGGCTTAGAGACAAATATTTCAACTGGTTCGTCACCAAGTCTGTAGTCTTATCATTTTTAGAGCCTATGATTCCATCGACATGAGGCCCGATATTTTTCTAGGGTCATAGTTTTACCGTGGTGCGTTGGGGAAAATTTCATAAAGCATCCCAGATTAAGCATATATGAGGTCTAATTGATGGGATTTGAAAATGGCTTCTTCCTTAGATTTTACTCTAGATGTACATAAATCCTTCGAAATATAAGGCAATAAGGACTTAAGGAACCATTCCAACAAAAACTATGGAGGAATGTAGGCTATAATCAACCTCTTTCGTCTACACCACTCTTGGATATGGTCCGAGATATGTGTGGATTTATCTTGGCAGAAGGCTGACAAAATTTCTATGTCGACATTGTAATGAACTAAGAATTGGAAGTGGTTGAGAAAGACCAATACCATCGAATTGAAAGTTCCATATGTTCACCTCGGTAGCTCAATGTATCATTTCGTGATGACCCCTGTGAGGGTGCGTTGAAATAGCCTCAAATGAATAGAATTTCCATTTAGGGAGTTATATGAGAACCATAGATGAAAAGTAGTCACATGATCACCAAAATCCTCACCAGCCTTGCCTTCAAATTTTGAAATGTATGAAGGAATCTTGGTGGGGATGGAGGGCAATGCTATATCATGACACATGGGGTCATTCATTAATTTCGACAAATATGGCACATTAAGTGTGGCCAGAAAAGGGAGTCGAGGTTGTGGCGTTTGAGCCCATTCTCCAGGGAAATATTGGGGCTAAGGGATTGCACACCATCTAGATTTCTTGTATATACCATGGCCATGTGAGGTAGGAAAATATACTCCTCCAAACTAATTCATGAAAGGTTGTAAGGGAACCATACCCATGAAATCTGCATGACAAGGATTATATACATTCCCCCAGACAAAGGAACTCCGTTCAGGGGTTTTCCCATACTATGAAATTGAATCCCTGTGGATGGAACACCAGAGGAGAGAGGGGTATTCACCATAATAAATGCATTCTTTGGAATTGGTGTGGAGGAAGAGGGGATAAAGGACGAAATATAGAAAGTGATCTATATGCTCATTTGAGCACTCCATCCTGGAGAATTGAATCCAGGATTAGTCCTGGAGAAAAGAGGATTCCAACCTCCAACTGTAAGATTCATTAGGGAATATGACCTCCACCAAACAAGAAAGGAACATAAGGATGTGTCATGCCCCCAAACCCAAAACTAGGATTCACATTAGTCATTGAAATTGAGGATGAGAGTTGTGACATCATGTCAGGAATACCAAAATAAAATGGATTAGAGGCCGAAGGTATTGACTGAGAATCATGACTCGACATACCAAAAAGAGATCTGAAAGGGTTCGTTCCTGTGGGTCGAGTACAACTCATAGGTTGGGTATCACTAGAGGAGGGAACCTCCAACACCCACACCGTCGAGGATGAAGGAGTCGAAGGGATCCAACTAATCATGGAAGAGAAGAGAGTCGAATGACTCCTTGAGATGTTTGTGTCTAAATCAACACTCATAACTGGATGATCACGAGTATGGGAGGTGGAGATATATGTACCACGTTTATTACCTCTACACCTTTTATAAGGTGACTTCGATAAAGGATCAAGACACGGTGGAAACTTCAACAAACGAAGAGACCGATGAGGAGGTTGGCCTTTCTCCATGATGACTTAGAACTAGATATATAGAAAAAAATCCTAGGGCCAACTAATAATCAAAGAGAACACCAAAATAAAGAAAAAAGGAGAATGCACACAAACATGATATAGTGGCTGAAAGGGGCCTCCTGCAGTAGAGTAGGTATGTCTCGCCTAAGAGGGGATTGAGACTCCCTTCAAAATATTGGAGGTATCAGAATCAGTTATAAGGGCTCTCATGGGATTAACAATGCAGTCGGTTAGATCCCCCCTGAGAGGTAATCCTCCATAAAGTTTTTGTGTTGTCTGACCCTTATCTGACTCAAGTAACTTGCAGAATAACCCCTGCAAGTAACCTATGTGGTTACCTATGTCAAGCAACTAGAGTCACCACAATATAACCAATGCGTAGGAGAGAAGTCACAAGTCTGGTCCACTGTATGGGCAGGGTAACAAAGCATTAGATATCCAAAGCACCGCCTCTCATGAAGGTAAAGGTACTAGTAATACCCCCAAATATGAATAAAACCCCAAAAATATCTCTGACGTTGGGAAGGTATTAGAGGGATGTTTTTTCAACTAACTTCGCGTGACCTCATGCCCAACTCCGGTGTGAGAGGAGCCTCTTGGCATCATCAATTACACAATGGGTTTCACCACTCCCTAGTCAGACACATATGTTTAGTTTAACATCCTTGGAAAAGTTTACTAACAAAATCCTATTCCAAGGCCCTATGTCCTATACTTGTTTGTGTACCCTGAAAAATAAAATAATTTCTAATCAATTTTAATTAATCAATGTTAATTTTAATGGATTCTTCTTACTCAAGAGGTGCGGTCATGAAACTGATGGTATTACGACTCAACATATAAAAATAAGCAAATATAAAAACACTACTAAGTACTAGTCTTTAATTTCAAACAGATGGTATGCTTCTAAATGTAGTCTTTCCAATGCAATCTCTATAATTTCAATGAAATGGATTGTTTCCAAATGTGTTGAAAATCAATGCAAAGTAATCAAAAGTGAAATTTCCATAAGTGCAATGCAAATAAGAAAATATTTTATTTTTTTTGATATAAAGAAAATAAAATGAAAGGACTGAATAGAAATCTCACAGGTAGACCCTACTACAAGTAAAAAGAGACAAGCCAAGAAGGATACTGAGAAGCAAATACTAAAACCAATGTGCAAGGGAAACCAATGAAACAATGAAAATGACAATAAATAAACCCACCCAAAAATTCAACAATAAAAAAGCTTCCTATCACTCTGTAGGCACATAAAAGTTAGAATAGGGACCCAACAAGACCAAAAAACCAACAAAACTCATCGAGCAAACACCAAACTCAGCTAGAAAGGCTTAAGAGATGATGTACATGACTTTTTTTAGCAACAAACACGTATATACGCTCCATAAAGGAAGACAACTCACATATGTATGTGTCTATCAAGGTAAAAACCACGTATACCAAGAAAAACACTTCCAGGGCAAGGGTTAAGCCAAGAAAATCAGATGCAAGGTAAAAACAATATTGTCAAGCAACAAGTGACAAGGAAACTCAGGAAAATAGAGAGAAAATAAAGGAGAAAAACACTCAAAACCCCCAAAAGTAGATCAATCCCCAGTATGGTCGTCAATTTTGTTTCGAGGAAAATATCTCTATGGCTAGGGGTAAACCACAATAGACAGAATGAAACCCATAAATCAACTCTAATCCCAAGTATGCTATATAAATGAAATGATAACAAGACAAGGCTAAGAGCCTACCTCATCTGGACATTCGAGGAAGACCATTGTTGAGCATGGAACCGAAAGATTTATACCTGTAGCTTGTCCTCAACAACCAAGATATCCAAGCATATGGTGATACTATGTATTTTCACCGTATAAATTAGCATAATCCATTAACATACATGACAAATACTCCTATGAAATAATAATTCAAATATTTGCAAGATATCAATTGGACGAGAAAAGAGTATTTCTATTAAAATAATCAACATAAATACATATGTGACAAACTTTTGTAACGACACATATCAGAACTGAGAAACTAAGTCCCTCCATCTAGGCCTCCACCACTTCAATCCTCCACAAAGGCAAGCTCATATATAGGAGTCAAGGAAGAGCTTGGGGGTTGAACAAAAGGAGTTCAGACTTTCAAGGAAAAGGGGATGCAAACTCAATATGAAGTGAAATTTCTCTAGTGTCTTTTCTCTGAATGTTGAATTGTCTCAAGGCTTGGATATGGCTCAATTTATAGCCTTCAAATGGAACTGAAGGGCCGAGTAAGAGCATTTCCAATATTTGGAAGGTCAAGGATCATGGATCTCATGACATGACATGGAAACACGACATAATTTTTAATTTTGAGCACCAAACCCAATGTATGTGGGCTGTAGTGGAGCAACCTGTGTATACGTGTGTTGTATAACTGATAGGGAACATATATGTGGAAAAATGTGCATTTTTGGATCTGTAATGAACAAAAAAGGGGATTTCAAGTCTGCAGAGGGTAATGGAAGGCCATCCAAGCAATTTGCATGGAGTGAGGCAAATTTTTTTGTAACACCAATGAGCATATAGAAGGAAAGGAGGAGCACATAAACTTGGTAGAAACCATAAAGGGAATGAAAAAATATGTCCAAAGCTATAAAGATGATAATGAGAGGATTATGAAATCCAAGGAGCATTAATATGGCTTCAATATCAAGTTGATGCAAATCTTGGACATAATAGAAAAGAAAATGGATAAGGAGACATAGTCAAGCAAGTCAAGAAGTCCCAAGTATCATGATACGAGAATAAAAACAAGAAGTGTTGATAGGAATCACCATCACTCACCAAATAATTAATTTAGGAAAACATGTAGTAGCTCAAGTCCATCTCTTGTTAGAAATCATAAGAGAAGGACTGGGGTGGGTGAGCTATAGGGAGAAATGAATAAGATCAATCCTCCTACCTTTGATGGTGAGCACAAGAAGGATGAATATGCAGAGACCTAGCTACTGGGCATGAGGAAGTACTTCCAGCTACATAATTACTCTATGCAGACAGAAGGGAGAATTTCCATCTATCAGCTTAAGCGAAAAACATCAATGTGGTGGGATCAGTTCATGCAAGTGCAACACATTGATGACAATAAGGTTACTTGGAGGGAGTTTAAAAGATATTTTTGAAAGAAACACTTAACCAATCGATACTATGAAAATACAATGAAGGATTTCTTTGAACTCAAGCTTGGGATTATGACAATAGATGAGTATGAAAAAAGATTCTTAGAGCTGCTGAAATATGTTGGATTCATCAAGGATGAGAAAGTTAATATCCAAAGGTACTTGAGTGGAATTCCATCATTTATCAATGATAAGATACAATATGATAACCCCAAGAAATTGGAGGAAACCATAAGGTGAATTAAATGTCTCTATGATCAACAAAGTGGAAGACTAAATTTCCAAAATGATTGGGAAGCCAAGAAGAAAATAAATATGGAACAGAGGAAAAAGGGGACTAAGCCATTATTTTTTAGAAATACTTCTAAAGGAAAACCAATTCCCAAGGAGCACAGAATGACTAAGACAATGGGGAAAAGACCAAGGAAACCACGTGATCAATGTTGGGATTGTGGGGGAGACCACATGTACAAATATTTCCCTCACATAGGTGAAAATGTGAGGATTGTTCACAATGTACAAAAAATTGGGACAATTGAAGACATGGGAAGAAATGTACCAAGGATATACACATCCCTGGATAAAAATAATGTTGGATTAATGAGAGGGGGGGTGAATCAATAATAGAGAAATTTAATCATTTTTAACCATATAATCCAAGTGTTATATCAATGAAGCATTATCATCCAATAACTGGAGAGTAAATAAGAAATGAACAAATGAACAAACATACACATACACAATACACCAGTGTTTTACATGGAAACCCAAATCGGGAAAAAACCACATAATGCTTTTTCTTATAGGTCTTGAAGAATTACATTCATTGGAAGAACCAACTTCCTTTGTTTTCCAGCTGCAACTGGAAGGAGGCTCCAACCCCTTAGTTTCTCAGGCTACAACCTGAGGGAAGCTCCAACTCCCCAATTCTCTGGCTACAACCAGAAGGAGGCTACAACCCCCTATGTTCTCTGGCTACAACCGAAAGATGGTTACAACCACTTGTCCTTGCCCCGTCTTGCCACCATGTAGTATAAGTATAATGATGGAACCATTGTCAACCTGTCACTATGAGATATACCGTTGTAAACCTGTACCAATAAATCTGAACCATGCATCAACCATGCAACATCCTGAACCTCAACCTGTAATCAACCTGTACCATAAACAAGTGCATCAACCATACACCAACCTGTACCAAATAACTTGTAATCAACCTGTACCATAAACAAGTGCATCCAACCATGTACCAAGTATGTACCAATCATGTGTCAACTAATCATAAACTATGACTCATCAATATGTACCAACATCATCAACTTTACACCTCATGTATGTGCCAATTCATCAACTACTTGTCTCAACCATGTACTCAACATGTACCTCAACCAAAATAACTCATCAATTTCATCATCCAAATATTATTTGTAGCTCTATAATAGACCTGGTTTATATGATCACATTCCCACAAACCTTCCTTAACTTCAACAACAAGAGACTAGCATTTTCATCAAACTTTTCTTTAGTCTCACATGCCTAGTTTTGGATTAGTCAACAACCCTAACTTGAAGTAATCATAAATTTGTACCTGTAATGTAAAAATATTTGAAACTAATACACAATGTTCTTCAGTGTTTTTTATGTAATTCCTCCAGGTTTCACTACTTGGAACCTCTCAGAAAAGGAGTTATAGCAAAAATGACATACCTTGTTGAATTCTGGCTTATTCTAGAGAGCAACCTTGTAGAGCGTTCCCCGCGTGGAATATTTTTTGAATTGATATGAAAATATTACAAAACATACTGAAGACTGTACCTTAACCAAAAAATTTGGTTTCACTAAATTTGGATCTGTTATGAAGAAGTTATGACATTTTTACCCGAAACACCTGTTTTTGACTAGTTTCAGGACTAGCCACAAACCCTATTTTCCATGGAGTGTAAATCCAAAAATACAATGACCCATAAGCTTAATTTTTTACCACATATACTTGGATATGTTTTATCAATGGAATAGAAATTTCATGGTCTTAATCATTATAGAAAAAAATTTATAGCGAAAATGGTGAGATGACCTGCAAATAACATACCTTAGAAAGCACCATCAAAAGAATTTATCCTTCCTTGCATTTCGGCCTTCTTTTCTTCACCTTCCCTCATATTTTCGGCTTAGATATCCTTGGTTACCTCAAACACCTATATATATTCAATATTCTCAAGTGTGATTAAAATGAGAGAGCCTTTCCTCTTATTTACACTCTCCAAGTAGCTTCCTTAAAAATATCTTCTAGGTCACTTGGCCCCACTTTCCTTATTTTAGGGTTAACCCACTTCTAATTTAACCATTAAATTTATTATTGAAATAATTTATTTTGTATTCACTTTGAATTATAATACACTCATTACTTCACTTTATTATTTACCTTTTAAATTCTCTTAAACCACTTTGACTACTTTGACCTTTTGGGGCTTCTAGATGACATTTGAGGGTCCTCTAACTTTGTAAGGCCATAACTCTAAAACCGTGAGGAGTTATGTGANTTCATTGTTGTTCAATATGGCTTATGTCAAACGGTTGTGATGTGCTATTGTCCTTTCGTATTCGAGTTTGTCTCTTAGGTGATTGGCTCGTGTTTTAGGTGGTAAGCGTGTGTTTTGTGTGGATAACTGTTGTTATCAATTGACGGGGATGCGATGCTTTTTGCTAGAGCTCCTCGTCCTCACGGCATGGAGCGACTGTAAACAATTCTTTTTTTGATGTCGTAGATTCCTTCGTGAACTTCATACAGTAAATTCTGGTCGTCGATGGCATCTATTATTCCTCCTGCTACTCGTTTGCTGTTCTTCATTTTTGAGGCAGCATATTAGAGTAGTGGTAGGGTAAGAAGAAGCCTCCGAGCAGAGGAATGTTATATTCTATTGCCCTGGATATTTTTTGCAGCGTTGCTGCCATGATTCCTTGGGACGGGCCATAACATTCACATTCATAACATATCTGTCTCTATGTTTTTGATTTTTGAGAGACTTACTATTCAGGTTTCATTGTTGTTCAGTATGGCTTATGTCAAACGGTTGTGATGTGCTATTGTCCTTTCGTATT